>CAUYQV010067875.1:0-14797 GCA_963574575.1 Galagoides demidoff | reverse complement strand
GTTTAATACCTCCTTCCCCACCTTGCAGCCAGTCACTCATAATCCCCCAGGTCTGTGGCCCTATTCACTCCAGTAGGCCACTGCTCCCGGGGTTTACCTGGCAAAATCAGCCAGAAATCTGAGTTCGGCAGGGGGGCCTTGTGTATTTAAATTAGACTTCTGTCTGGCTAGATTTCTCTGTAAATCAGAGGTTGCATTCAGCTTTACACTCAGGTGTCAATTCTAGCCTCTGCCTGCCCACTGCCTTTGTCTCAACCACATTAGTCCCCTGAGGGCTGGTGTTCCACCCAAGAAAGTTATGTGTGCCCATCTGTGGCTGCTGTCCAAAACCCAAAGGTATGGGGCTGGAATGGCGTCAATGGCGTCAGCCTGTCACTCAGGATGCCACTGTTTTTGCACTGGCGTTCCCCGAGCTGACTCTCCTCTCCTCACGCCCACACCACAGTCAGCACAGAACAGCACCAGCCCTTTCCCCCTCCACTTCTCTCAAGGAGATGCCCAAGAATCAAAACTCCATAGGTAATAATCCTCCAGATCTTGGAGTGGGTGGGTGGGGACTCCTCAGATTTCAATGTTGCAGGTGGGGAATATATACAGATTTATATGGTTTTATGCCTGGCTGGAGGGTGCCGTGGCACACCAGCAGGGGTAGGAGGTCCAGTTTTTAGGGGGTCTCTCCCGTGGGATAGAGTAGGAGGAAGTTTGCACTCCACTCGCTTGTTTGCATGGAGTAAACTGTGAGCCCTTGTTGTGGGGGAGGGGACTCCCGTCCGCTTGGTGGTGGATTCTGTACCTTTTGGTGGTATTTTTGGGGTCGCAGCTCACCTCAGGAAGGTTGAAGTGTGCTCCTCAATCTTCTCTCTTGGCTCTACTCCAAACCATCAGCTAATTAGCTAAACTTCTGTCCTTTCAGCCTCCTTCTGGACAAGAGCTTCTGTAAAAAGCTGGCTGCCTATTTCTGGATTCTTTATCCTGCTCTACTCACTGATCAATGTGTCTATTTTTTCCCAGTACCATGCTGTTTTAATTACTATAGCTCTGAAATATAGTTTAAAGTCAAGTAGTGTGATGCCTCAGCACTGTTCCTTTTGCTCACAGCTGCTTTCACTACTTAGGGTCTTTTTTTGTTCCATAGATTTGGGGGTTCTTTTTTCTATTTCATAGGAAATAGCACGTACTCTCTGAGGAAATCTTGAGAATTGAACTGACTATAGTCTCCAAAATCAGCTTGCACAGCTAAGCCAGCGAGGTGAATCACTTGTTCCAATGAGCATCGTAATTGCCCTTCCAGCACGTCTTTTTTGACTTGCACGTAATACTGGTATCTTTCTCCTCAATTTTCAGAGATGCATTGCTAAAATCTTTGAGCTCCACCTTTAATTCATGTATGAGGAATTTATCCAAGCACTTCCGCAACTGTGTTTTGCTTGTGGGTCTGTTCATTCGGCTCAGCTTAAGCAAGTCTGTGTGGCATTCTGCCATAGGATAATTTTTAATGGAGTCTTTCCTTTGCCAGTGTGTGGGCACCTACAAGTACCTCCTTATTCATCTCTGTATCCCCAGAAACTAACTGTCTCAATGTTCAGAAGACAATGGACAATATAATATACATCAGAAGACAGTACTGTCTTATTAACAAGGGGAACTACTATTAGCACAAACACTAAATGATGTACATAATGGAAACATCTAGTATGAGAGTAGAAGGAAAAACAGAGATTCAGAAAAAGAAGTCAAAATAAAAAAGAAGGTACTGGATTTTCTTAAGATTCAACATGTATTTTCTCTCTCCCAGCTATAAGACCACTTTACAGTGAAGACTGGTTCTGAACTTTTATAGCTCCTTTTTTAGAACAAGGTTGGTTATGAAGTCAAGCAAGGAGCAAAAGAGATTCTCCCCCAGTTCCTACTTAACATCTCTACTTGGATATCTTCTAGTCACTTAAATGAAAAGTGTACAATGGGAAACACACTTTTTTACTGAGGTAGGCAAACTATGAATCTTGGGTCAAACCTAGTCCATCAGCTGGTTTTGTAAATAAAGTTTTATTTGGACACATTCATGCCCATTTCCTTACATATTATCTACAGCTGCTTTCACACTACAGTGGCAGAGCTGAGTAGTTGCAACAGAAACTGTTTGGCCCACAAAACTGAAAATATTTGTTATTATCTGATCCTTTCCAGAGAAAGTTTTTCCAGCCATGGCTTTTTAACCATCTAGATTGCCACACTGAATCTGTTCTTCATTTAAAGAGCTGGCATTGCTCTTTTCAGAAGCCCAAACATAATCCTTCTCTCCTTTAACTCTCATCCACATAGCCAACAATTGCCAATCAAAGCACTGCTATTCAAACCTTCTATGTATCTCCAGAACTCTCCCACCTCCATTCACTTCACTGGTCCAGGGCAGCACCCTCTCACCTGGACAGCGTTCTACCTTCTCTCTCCCTGACACTAGTCTGGAGTGACCTTTCTAAAGTATAAATCCGGTTGGTTTTTCCCTAGTTAAAGCCCTTCAGTAACCTTCCGCCACCTTTGGGATAAGATCTAAACTCCTCAATGTGGCCTAATAAGCTTTTTGTGAACTCACCTAATCTTCCTCTCTGGCTCCATCACCAACAACATCCCCCTCCTTCTCCCAAAAGTCATTCTCTGTCTCAGAATTTCCTCTCTTCTACCTTCAAACCACAGTGTACATGCTGTTCCTTAGTCTGGATTCATTTCCTCCCCTTCTTGCACTCTTCATTTTCTGCTTCTAATTCCTACTCATCCATAAATACTACTTCCTCCAGAAAGCCTTTCTGACTGCCCCCAGGTTTCCCAACTATACATTCTCATAGTGCCTTATTTATTATTAATATAAATAAGTAATAAACTTTTATATTATACACTTATATTTATTTAATAGCATAATATAAATAATATGTAATAAACATATACTATTAATTACTTTGTTTACATAATGTATAATTTATTATAGACTTTAATGGCCTGACTCTTCTGCTAGGCTATAAGTTTTGGAAGTGCAGAGGCTATTCATCCTATTTCCTGTCCCATCCATAGCCCATTATAGATACTTGATTCTACAGAGGATGGCACTTTCCTACCCAGGATCTCCCTCAACTGCCAAACACCCACTTTTTTTCCTTTGGTAAGAACAGCTATGGTAGCCTCAACAAAATCATCATTGTTACTGTATACTTTTTCCCACTTCACTCCCTAATTTTCCCTTGCTTTGTTATATTATGATGGTTTGAGGGATGAAAATTATACTACCCAGGGTTCTACGTAGATTCAACCAGTGTGAGGCTCTGGCAAAAGACTGGAGAAAGGAAGGAAAACTAGTATGTTTTTCCCACACTCACTCACACTCATCCACTCAATCTTTAAGTGACATCGCAAGCAGTGATTGGTGATTGCATCCCTGTACAATTTCAGCTATTATTGTGCAGCCCCTGTAATGACTCTGGCTCCTGAAGGTGGTCCTGGCTCCTGTGCACCAATAACACTATCTTTTCTACTCTCACTTAAGTTTCTGTGTACTTCTCCAATTTGTTCTTTGAGCTCTCTTAGCACCTTTGCCTTTCAATCTCTCCTGTGAAATTCCTTAAACTGCCAACTGGAATTTCCTTCTTCCTGACTAGATTCTGAATGACATAGTTATGAAAGTTATATTTTATTACATTTAGAATTCTACCTGACAGTCATCTATGTGTAGTATTGAAGAAGAAAATCTATAATAAGCACAAAACTTTGGTATAAACATCATTTAACAAAAACCAAATTCTAAGGAAAAGAGCATTCCAGAGAGGGAATATAAAATCCTAGATTTATGGGCAGGCAGGAGGACCTCAAACATGTAATCAAAGAGCATTGTCTTTGATTGGAGAGGATTGCCTTTGACATAAAGTTTAAACACCAAAGGTTTTGTAATTGTCAGGCTCTAATCCACAAAGTAGAGCTGCAGAGAGTGGACTTGTGTGGAAAGAGGAAGGAGAAAGTGATATTGGGAAAGTTTTTCTGGAAATATCAAAATCTTAAACCAATGGCTTCAGCCTGAGTGGTAGTAATTTTCATTTTGGCGCTACGAAGCAAGACCAAGGCAGAAGTGAAAATATCATCAACTAAACAGCAATTCTCAGAGAACTGAAGGAATCTCTGTTCCTACAGAGAATAATACAGGAGTAATAACCTTCCCCCTATAACCATCAGGACCATTCATAAGAGCCTGTAATAAAATACAGGCTGAGAATCAAATGAATCTTTAAAGGCCAAAAAATAGCAGACTGATAATAAAGAAGAAAGAAATCCAAGCCCTTGGATGTAGAAAATCAGCTTATTTGCATTTTGATTTCAAAAATATTTTTTTTAATTTCAGGTTAATGGGAGGGTACAAGCAACCAAGTCACAATATTTGATTAGTTAGGTAGAGTCCCTCTTGTAGTTGTGTCCTGCACCCAACACATGTGCCTCACACTCCTACATTGTGTCCATTAAGTGGGAACACCCCAAACCCCTACTCCCTCCTCCCTCATTCCCTACCTTGAATTGAAATAAGTTTTTCTCCTCTGTGGAAGTGAATTATATTGTTTACTGGCTTCATATCAGTATAGAGTATGTTAGATAATTGATGTTCCATTCTTGTGATACTTTACTAAGAAGAATGTGTTTCAACTCCATCCAGGTTAATACAAAAGATGTAAAGTCTCCATCTTTTTTACTGGCTGAATAGCATTCTTTGGTATACATATATCACAGTTTGTTAATACATTCCTGAGTTGATTGGCATTTAGGTTTTTTCCACATCTTGGTGATTGCAGATTGAACTGTGATAAACAATTTAGTGCAAAAGTCCTTATGATATAATGATTTTTTTTCTTCTGGGTAGAAGTGGGATTGTGGAGTCAAATGGGAGGTCTAATTTGAGTTCTTTGAGGATTATCCACACTTCTTTACAAGGAGGTTATATGAATTTCCAGTTTCAGCAACAATGTAAAAGTGGTCCCCTCTCTCCGCATCCACATCAACATCTTCATCATTGGGAATTTGTGATGTAGGTGATCTTACTGGGGTTAGGTGATATCTCAGGGTGGGTTTGATGTGCCTTTCTTGGAAGATTAGGGACTACAAGCATTTTTTGTATGTTTCTTAGCTGTTTGTGTCTCTTGCCCAGTGATAGATGGGATTGCTTACTCTGTTTTGTCCGACCAGTCATTAAGCCAATGACTCAATCAATATTTTTCCATTTTTTCAAAGACTCTATAAAGACATAAAAAATATTCATAATTTGTTAGCAAATTTAAACAAGTGGAGACTGAGACAATGACTAGAGTGCAAGCCATTTATTTAGGAGTGGTTCCTAAAATCAGGAATAAGGAATGGGGAAGTGAGATGAAGAAAGAAAAAAGAGTATGTTATTGAGCTGGTTACCACCCCTGTGGGCAACTGAGGCTGGGGATACTTTCAGAAGCCACATAGAATAGTAATTTAGGATTATACTTCTGAAAGACAGAAGCTGAGTATTTCCCTACCAACTTCCATCCTTGGGGTATTAACTCCATTATACCTATAGGTGGAATGAGCAAGCTTCTTCAGATTCAGAGAAAGCCATTAAGCAGAACAGCAGAGAAACTCTGCTGTTGAGCTGGAAAGTTGGCATCATGAAGAGGAACTGCACACTGCTGACAAAGTCAAGAGGGCCATGGAGATGTGACCCAGGGCACAAGAAAGCATGTGCTACAGTTTTCCCTTTTAACAACTCAGATGTGTCACCCAAACAGCCACTTCAATGTGGTGGCTACCACTGCCACTAAATCTTTAAGGTAGTGGCTAGCTTCAGTCTCTAATACTTAAAACAGAAAGGTTAGTAGAATAAGTTATGATTTTTCATGGTGCCACTGGACTCAAGGCTATTTGTAATTGATATTCATCATCTTGATTTTCCATCATGGATTTCAGATTTGCCTCATACTCAGAAGTTCAACTAATCTACATTATTTACTAAGGGGAGTAATTTTTAATTGTACAAGTTAGACTTTCTATTCATTCTAATGACCTTGTCAATTAATTCCCAATTAGCAAGAATTCATTATAAGATTCCTTACACTTATGGAGGGTGGGCAAAAAGAAATAATCAGCACAAAACGCCAGAATTTAGACAAGGCCTTTTATAAAAAGTGAAGTTCAATTTTGGATAGATATCATATTATCTATCTCAAATAAGATATGAAGTTCAATTCTGGATAGATATCATATTATGTATCTCAAATAAGATGAGGCACTAAAATGATAATATATGATATAATTATTATAATATATTTGGCATTAAATATAAAATTTTTCTAATTCATGTAACAAAATGAACTTCTGTGAGCCCCATCTATCAAGAGTAAAATTAAAGTTAAAGCCACAAAGGTACAAATTATTTAACAAATTCCATAGTCCAGATGACCATTTCTTTTCTCTCCAGAAGAGACCAAAAAATATCTCTTGTGGGGTGAAAATTTCCTAGATTATAATTTTAAATGACAATAAACAGGACCCATGGAGCTACCATACCGTCTCCAAATTAAATGGCAGGCTTGTTTGAGCAAGGCTAAAAGTGGAAGAAAATTTAAAAATGCCACCCACACCAAATACATCACCTTTGATAAGAAACAATTAAAACCTGAACTGTATAATTGCATCTGCCTCATTTATCTAAGCTCCATTTGGACTCCAATATACTGCTTTTTACAGCTCGAGAACTCAGCTACATCTTAAGTTGGACAGTTTTTATATTGACAGGCACTACTGGTTTCTTTCCCCACTGCTCCACAAAATCATACAAGCAGTTGTTTTGTTCCTAACAGAACTTTATTACTATGAGGGAGCCCCAGTGCTGATGATTTGTCACATGGTTCCCATGATTAATAATTTCATTTACTTGCTACCATATAACTCAAATTATAGGAATAAATTCCTCAAAGCTTGGTCATTCCAGGTAATAAATCTAACTGTTCAGACCCCATGCACACAACTGTACATCCCATCTATTTATTCATTTTCTTTTTCCTCTCTTAACTACATTAATACCCTGTTTATGCACCAAAATCATAGGGATATAGCGTGTGGCACCTAGTCTGCAAATAGGATAGAATATTTGAAATAAGGTTATATGTTTGCAGTAGCAATAGTTGGTTTAAACCCTTAAAGATTTTTAGAACTGTCTATCAAAATTATGCCATACCTTCCCACAGAACTAATAAGGCTGGATTCATAAATATTATAAGCTTCTCAAATTCTATTTCATTTAAGAAGAATGACAAATTATTTCATGCATTGTATTCACTTCTACTAAAAAAAAGATCTTCAGTAAAAAATGAAATATTCCCACAGTCTACTTATTTTAGACAAAAGTTTTTCCAAGTGAAAATGCTAATTTAGAATTGCCACTAATTGTTTCCAAGTAAAAATTAAAACTAAATAATAACTACTACTCAACATTTCAGTCCATTAGGGAATGGATGTTCTTCCTTAATTACACTGGATCAATTTGATAGTCATACGAAAAAAATGTATCTGACTCTTACATCGCTATTTTTAAAATCCAGATATATTGCAGATTTAAAAGTGAAAGGTAAAACAGTTCTTCCAGAGGAAAACATAGGATATCTTGGAATAGGCAAAAACTTCTTAAATAAGACATAAAAAATACTAGCCAGAAAGAAAAAAAATAGAGAAACAGTATTACACTAAAATCAAAAATCTTTATTCATTAAAAGACATAATAAATAAAATGAAAGGGCAATTTACAGAGGGGAAAAATATACTCATGATAGATGAATCCAAACAAAACTCATATTCTAAATATATAAAGAATGCCCACCTCTCAATATAAACAAAGTAGATAGCATAATAGAAGAAAAGACAAAATATTCACACAAATACCTCATTACAAAGGATATCCAAATGACAAGAAAAGAAAGACAAAGAAGAGAATAATTAAAGATGTTTGCCTTCACTAATATCTGGGAAATGAAAATTAATATCACAATGAAGGTGTTTACAATTCCAACGAAGGTGGAGTAAGCCCACTAAAGCCTTTCTCACTGTTTATAACTAAAAATAATGAAAGAAATACAAAAGTAGCTTACTAAGGACTCTGAAAATTAAACAGAAGCAGAAAGAATATTTTAAAAAGACAAAACTTAAAAAGGTGATTCATACAAGGTTGAATCTCTCTTTTTTTCTCTCTCCCTTCACTCTTGAAGTATTGCTCAGAGGGCAGGCCTCAGTCATGAAGCTGTGAAGAGGCACCAATGTAAACAACTAAAACTCAGATAGAAAAATCCATCTTTCTGGCCAGAGGAAACAGGAAAATGGAGTTCTGTGGCCAAAATAATGTGGGGAAAATCTTTTTTTGTCCCCTTTTTCTTATACTTTTTTTTTTTTTTTTTTTGCAGTTTTTGGCCAGGGCCAGGTTTGAACCTGCCACCTGCTGCATATGGGCTGGTGCCGTACTACTTTGAGCCACAGGTGCCACTCTTTTCTCATACTTTTGACATGAATCTGGATCCTAGTTACAGAGCTGCTCTGCAATTGGCAATGTGGATGGCTAAAACTGAGGTAAAGCCCAATTTTCTAGCCAGAGAATCCAGGAAAGGGACTTCTGAGAGCAGGAAAAGGACTCCTGAGAGCTGGAAAGGGTGCAAGGTAACACAAAGAGAACCAAAGAAAAGGGTTCCCTAATTCTTTGTGTAAATCCATTTAAGTTCTGTATTTATCCCTGAGTTATGCATGCACAGAAGCGATTCAAAGAAGCAAAGTAATTATTTTAAGAACTGAAGTACAAGTCAATTCACTGTCAAGTTTCAAACTAATCCTGAGTGGCATATGTGAGGGACAGACAAGAAGAAGCATAGCATAGGCTTTGTAAACCAAACTGAGAGTAAAATCACCTGCACACTTCCAAAACTTGGAGTCTGAACCTAACTGGGTTAATTACATGCTATACAAAATAAATCTTCATTCTTCAGAGAATTATAGCAAGATCTAGAGGCTATACACACAGAAAAAGTCCTGTATAAAATAGAGTATTACACAATATACAGAGAAATTTGAAAATGTGATAAGTTCTCAACAAATGCCAACTCCACAATGACCCAGATAATGGAAATATTAAAGTCTTAAAGAAGCTCGTTATGCTCAGTGAAAAAAAATACTTTTGATATGAATTAAAATATGGAAATTCTTAGCAGAGAAATAGATGGATTTGAATCCTGGATGGATTCAAGAGCAAAAGGGAAGTATCAGATGACTTCTTTTTTTCCAAAATAATAATGTAGAAGAAACCTGGCTTCACTTCTCCACACACACAAAAATATATACGCCACCAAGATTTTCAGCAGCAATATTCCAGAACTCAAATATGAGGAATACATAGTTTCCAGGGCCACAGAAAAGTGAAAGAACTCCAAGGAGATGGTAACAGAATCAGAGTTAAAATGTAAGGATTTTAAAAATGTTTTCTTTGTTTATTTGTTTCTATCCTTTTCTTCATGGTGTAGATAAGTTGCTATCTCTGTTAAATAACTTGTTATATTTATAAGATGATTTTATAAACTTCATGGTAACCACACAATGCAAAAACATATAATATATTCATTAAAAAGTTAAAATCAATGAACTAAAACATGCTACCACCAGCTTGAGGAACATTAGACTTTGTCTCTATAAAAAATTAAATATTAACCAGGTGTGGTGGGATGCACCTATAGTCACAGCTACTTGAGAGGCTGAGACAGGAGGGTCACTTCAGGAATTCCAGTGAGCTGTGATCATGCACTGCCTCTTAGCCTGGGAGACAAAGTGAGACACCATCTCTTAAAAAAAAAAAAAGTCACCGGAAAAAAAATAACTTAACCACAGAAAAAAGACAGTAAGAAATAAAGAGAGGGATTGCAAAATAACCAGAAAAACAGTAAAAAAAATGGAAGTAGTAAGTTGTTATCTATCAATAAATGGATTGGATTTGATTGTCAGATTAAAAAGCAAAGAATAGCTGAATGGATAAATAGCAAGCCCACTATAGGCTATCTACAAGAAACCCACTTTACCCATAAGGACACACATAGACTAAAATTAAAGGAGTTGAAAAAGATACTCCAAATTTATTAATTTAAAACAAATATAAAAAGAGACAAAGATGGTCACTATATAATGACAAAGGGGTCAATTCAGCCAAGGACATAACAGTTATAAGTATCTATGCCCCCAGTTCTAAAGCTCCTAAGTATGGAAAGCAAACATTACTAGATGTAAAGGTAGAGATAGACTGAATTACAATAATATTAACACACTTCAACACCCCACTATCAATAATGGTCACATTGTCCAGATTAAAAATCAGCAAGAAACATCAGAGTTAAACTACATACCAGACAAGATAGGCCTAACAAACATTTGCAAAACATTTCACCCAGTTGTTACAGAATACACACTCTTCATCAGCACATGGAACATTTTTCAGAATAGACCACATCTTAGGCCACAAAACAAGTCTCAAAAATTCAAAAAAGAAACCATCCCAAGTATCTTTTCTGACCACAATGAAATAAAACAAGAAATTAATAATAAGAAGAACTTTGGAAAATATGCAAACTTATAGAAATTAAACAACATGCTTCTAAATGCTGAATAGGTCAATAAAGAAATTAAGAATGAAATTTAAAAATTTCTTAAAGCAAATAAAAATGGAAATATAGCATACCAAAATTTATAGAATATAGCAAAAGCAGTAGTAAGAGGGAAATTTAAAGCAATAAAAATTAATATTAAAAAGATAGAAAAACTACAAAGAAGCAATCTAACGATGCACCTTAAAGAATAGAAAAGCAAGACCAAACTAAACTCAGAACCAGTTTAAAGAATAAATAATAAAGATTAGAGAAGAAATAAATGAAATGGAGACCAAAAATATACAGAAGATCAATGAAATGAAAGGTTGGCTTATCGAGAAGATAAACAAAATTGGCAAACCTTTAGCTGGACTAAGTAAAAAAGAAAGGGGCAGCACCTGTGACTCAAAGAAGTAGGGTGCCAGCCCTGTATGCCGGAGGTGGCAAGTTCAAACCCAGCCCCAGACAAAAATTGCCAAAAAAAAAAAAAGGAAGAAGACCAAAATAAATAAATTCAGAAATAAAAATGTCAGCACAACAACTGAGCCCACAGAAATACAAAGAATCTTCAGAGACTATTATAAACAAATATATGCAGACAAACTGGAAAACCTAGAAGTGGATAAATTCCTAGAGAAATACAACTCACCAATATTGAGCCATGAAGAAATAGAAAACCTCAATAAACCAATAACAAATAATGATATTGAAGCTACAATAAAATGTCTCCTGAGGAGGCAAGATGTCTAACTAGAGACAGAAGTCAGCAGATTGTCTCAGAAAGAAGGAAAAGTTTTAGATTTTAAAAAAGAAAACATAGCTCATGTGTAATTCTGATGTAAAAGGCCAAAACTTACTGGGGATTTCATGGGAAGACATTTCAGAGCAGAACAAGAAGGAGCAAGATATCAGCAGAGATCAAAACATGAAAATTTGGATTCCGATGGAAAGGATAGATGGGGGGTTTGTTTGTTTCTCTTTCCCTCACATCTCTGGCTGGCAGGCTCTTAAGCTTATGGAGAGCTTCTCTATTCTCATTAGCCCAGGAGCTTCCATTGCAAGTGAACTGAGCACTTCTTAAAAACAAAGGCCCCTACGTGCTTCCCATCACCACAGACCCAAGCCAAGACACTGGGCACTATACTGCTACTGCTTCTCCACTCATTGTGTGCCTTTCTAATCCCCAGGGAGCTTCAGGGCTTCAGTTTTGTCTGTTATTGGTCCCCACACAAGCATTTTCCAACAACTCTTGTCCAAAGTGCTGTGGCAACAGTGGTCAGTGTATCTTGAGGGATCTGTGTGATCTCAGAGCTTGGACACTACAGGTCGGCTGCCTTCCAGGAAGAGAGACAAAGATGACCAGAGTTCCAGATCACCTCCATTTAGACTCTTTTTCTCCTTCTCTCATCCTCTGTCCACTTCTTCCAGGTCGTACAGGTACTAAAAGTGATGATTGAGCCAGAGCTCTCTGTGGTGGGTACTTTCCCTCTTTTCCATGACCACTATATCGAAGCTCCCACAGAGAGTGGGGTCCACTCCTTTCCTCTTAAAGTCCTTCAAGGGAACAAGGGACACTTGGACTGTGAGCTCCATACCTGCTCTTCCTCCTCAGTGATGCTAACCTGTCTGCTCAACCAGAGCTGGGCATATACCAGAATAAAGGGACATCAAACTTGCTTGAGCACTCCATGGGCATTTTGAAACAGTACACTTCTCCTTATTACAGTTAAAGACTGAACCTGAGGGACCAAGGCACAGGATCACAGACTGGATCTCATACCCCAAGTCTCAACCACATTGCTTGGGGTTGCAGAGGGGAGATCTGTGAACTAATCTCTGAAGGTGATGGAGCCCACATGGGAAGAATAGAAAGGAGAGTGCAGCATGGGTCTAAGCTACAGTGTACTCATGGAGCAACTCTCACCACATAGGAAAGCCACACTTTCAGTTCAAGGAAGAATCCTGAACAGGGAAGCTCCAATACTGCAGTAACATTGCTGGTGATCTCAGGTAGTTTTGGGCTGCTGCTTACAGCCAGATACCAGAAGAAGACCTCAGGATTGAGGAAGAGGGAGAAGAGCAAAAACTCACTCTTGACAGCCAGTCTGTGAATTCCAGATGGCCCCTCCCAATAAGCAAGTTTTCTGGCTTTGTGGGGCCACTTCAGCTTCCCCTTGGTAGCTTTATCCAGTGGCCTGGGAGTAGAATCTCAACCCCTCTAAGACAGCTATTGTGCCTGCCTTTGTGGAACTTAAAGGCAGGCTCACCCAACCCAGCCCTGCCCAGCCTAACTCTTTCACTCACCTCTGCTGTGGTGGAGAATGAGGAGTCCCTTGGGAACTCCAGGGAAAGTCCCACTGCCTGGGGCATTTCAGTACTTTTCCTGATGGACTATGGACAGCCTCAAGTCCCCCCAAATCACAGCTGACTGTAATCTGCAAACACCACCTACTGGCAGGGATGAAAACTTGTATAACCCATTACAGCATTTACTAACTCAATCATTTGGCTGATTCTTACAAATACCACCTACCATCTTAGAGACCAAACTGGGAATCCCAATATAATTCATACTGCTAAGAAGACCACAGAGCTGGTGAAAGAGAAAGAATTTCAAAAACTTCATCTTCCTTCATCAGCAAAAGATCTTCATCTGTCCATGCATGTACCACACCACCACTAGAGACTACAAATAACTAGCAACTGAAAAAATAACAACATTTAGGATATCTATAACCAAAATTTCCATCCAGAACCTAGGCCTACATTAAAGTCCCCCCAAGCAAAGTCAAAGGTCCTTACCCAACATGTGCTGCAGACAACCCCTTAAGAAGGGGGTGGGGGACCCCCATACACATAAAAGAATATCTAGGTAAGAAGCAACAGCTGCTCAAGGTGAAAACAAATCAATGCAAGAACTCCAGAAGTATGAAAAACTAAAGTGAAAAAACATTCACAAAGGAACACACCAGCTCTCTACTAATGGATCACGACCAAAATGAAAATACTGAAATATCACATAAAGAATTCCAAGTGTGGATTATAAGTAAGCTCAATGAATTCTAAGAGAAAATGGAAAATCACCTCAAATAAACTAGAAAAACAATTCAGGCAATAATTTAAAAATTCACTGAAGGGACAGGTATATGCATATAAAAAAATGAACTTGTAGAAATGAAAACTTTATTTAGAGAAATACAAAACATAGCAGAAAGTTAATAATAGACAATACCAGCTGAAAAAAATTCAGAGCTTGAAAACAACTCTCAAATTAACCCAATCAGTCAAAAATGAAAAGCAAAGAATCAAGTGGAATGAACAAAGTCTATGAGCAATAGAGGATATTGTAAAACTTCCAAGTACAAGAATCATAGATATCCCTGAAGGTGAAGAAGAAAAAGTACATAACCTGGAAAACTTCTTTAAGAAAAAAATTCAGGAAAAGTGCCCAGATCTTGCTAGAGTTGTAGACATGCAGATACAAGAAGTTAAATAAACTCCTGGGATACTCATTACAAAAAGAAAATCACCAAGGCATATAGGCATCAGACTATTCAAAGTCAACATGAACTCCTATGAGCCATGAGGCAAAAGTAACAGTAACTTATGAAGGAAAACCCATAAAAGTAACAGCAGACTTCTCAAGAGAAACCTTACAAGCCAGAAAGAATGGAGCTCTATCTTTAGTCTCCTTAGACATAATAACTGCCAGCCAAAAATTTTTGTGTCCTGATAAACTAAATTTTATAATTTTATAACACTAAGGGAATTTGTCACTATGAGACCTGTTTTGCAGGAAATGTTCTAAAGTGCATTATACATGCAACAACACAATAGGCACCAACCAGTGTAAAAACACTCAAAACTTATAGCTCACAGCTCCTATAAAACAATAATACAGGCTCGGTGCCTGTGGCTCAATCGGCTAAGGTGCCAGCCATGTACACCTAAGGTGGCGGGTTCGAATCCCCAGCCCGGGCGTGCCAAACAACAATGATGGCTGCAACCAAAAAACGGCTGGGCGTTGTGGCGGGCGCCTGTGGTCCCAGCTACTTGGGAGGTGGAGGCAGGAGACTCGCTTGAGCCCAGGAGTTGGAGGTTGCTATGAGCTGTGATGCCATGGCACTCTACCCAGG
>CAUYQV010067870.1:0-28300 GCA_963574575.1 Galagoides demidoff | reverse complement strand
AAAAAAAGAAAATTAAAAATTAGTTGGGTATGGTGGTGCTCATCTGTAGTCCTAGCTACTTGGAAGACTGAGGTGGGAGGATTGCTTGAACCAAGGAATTTGAGGTTGGAGTGAGCCATCATGGCACCATTGCACTCCAGGCTGGGTGACAGAATATGTCTTTGTCTTTAAAAGAAGTCAATAAATAAAAGTAAAAAGATACAGAGAAGGGGGCTCGGTGCCTGTGGCTCAAGTGGCTGAGGTGCCAGCCACATACACCTAAGATAGCAGGTTTGAATCCAGCCTGGGCTGCCAAACAACAATGATGGCTGCAACCAAAAAAAATAGCCAGGCGTTGTGGCAGGCGCCTGTGGTCCCAGCTACTTGGGAGGCTGAGGCAGGAGACTCGCTTGAGCCCAGGAGTTGGAAGTTGCTGTGAGCTGTGATGCCACAGCACTCTACCCAGGGGGACAGCTTGAGGCTCTTTCTCAAAAAATAAAAATAAAAAGATACAGAGAAGGGGAGGGTAAGTGTGTGTGTGTAATCTCAGTCCTAGTCCTGGGTCTTTAGTGGACCTCAGGCCATTGGGATTTTTTCTTTTCTTTTCTTCTCTCTCTCTCTCTTTTTATTTTTTAAAGGAGAGGCCAGGAAAGGTAACAGGGGAACTTTTCTGTTCCATTCTAGAGGCTGGTCCTGCTACAGGGGTCAGTGACCACTGCCCAGTCCACCTCAGACCCTGACCTATTGGTTGCCATACCCTGCCCAAATCACCTTGAACCTGGGGGCTGACACCACAGGCAGAGATGTGGGCTGAGTGAGGTGACAGGTCTTGGCAGTTAGCAGGCTCTGGACACAGGAGGCAGGGGGTCTCCTCTGTCTCAGTCCGTGACTGGCTGGAGGACCCCAGACCCTGGGCATCCTTACTGGGCCTCAGTTTCCTTCACCAAATCTCTCAAATCAACCTGGGAAAAGGACTAACAGGGCTTCACGTGGGGGCTTATCACTTTACACTCAGATACAGCACTTAGCACACATCTCAGCTATGCATGATGAACACACGCACACACCAGCTGTACATATAAAGCATTCAGTTACATATAGAGACACACAGAGCCATGTACACAGCCACATATAACCATAAATGCATTAGTAGCGAGACACCACATGAAGAGTTATTACTATTACTGTTCTTATTTTGAATGTTCACAGAGAAACGGGCTTTGTTTTGGAGGGAGGTTGCTGGCTACTCTCAAAGGTGCAAATAACATCAGTTTTAAGGGAGCTTCCTTGTTTTGAGACGTTGCAAGAGGTCCTTTATGGACAATTGTTTTTTGATTTTTTTTTTTGAGATGGAGCCTCAAGCTATCCCCCTGGGTAGAGTGCCATGGCATCACAGCTCACAGCAACCTCTAACTCCTGGGCTCAAGAGAGTCTCCTGCCTCAGCCTCCCAAGTAGCTGGGACTACAGGCGCCCGCCACAATGCCCGGCCATTTTTTGGTTGCAGCCATCATTGTTGTTTGGCGGGTCCGGGCTGGGGATTTGAACCCGCCACCTTAGGTGTAAGTGGCTGGTGCCTTAGCCGCTTGAGCCACAGGTGCCCAGCCGATGGCCAATTGTTTACTGATCAATTGTCTCCGGAGAAAACTGAGATCATCTTTTTTTTTTTTGAGACAGTCTCTCTTTGTCGCTGTTGATAGAGTGCCATGGCATCACAGTTCACAGCAGACTCTTGGGCTCAAGTGATTCTCTTGCCTCAGCCTCCCCAGAAGCTGGAACTACAGGCACCTGCCATTACACCTGGCTATTTTTAGAAACAGGGTCTCACTCTAGCTCAACCTGGTCTCAAATTCGTGAGCTCAGGCGATCTGCCCGCCTCAGCCTCCCAGAATGCTGGGATTACAGGCGTGAGCCATCGTGCCCAGCAACTGAGGTCTTGATCTGCTTCAGATGTGAAGATGGCATGCTGAGCGCTTTGCTGAGGGTTGGGCTAGATGCATGAAGGAGGGAAAACCCAGCACTATTGCTTCCCAGCTGTGTGACCTTGTGCTAGCGGCTCAACCTCTCTGGGCTTCTGCTCCCTTTTCTGTAAAGTGAGGGTAAAAGTGTACTTGCCTCCTATGGCTGCTGGGAAAAGTGCCTGGTACCTAGTGAGCACAATGGGAATGTTTGCTGTTACTGTTACTACTGTTCGCATCTGGTTCTCTTGAGAAAGCTTGAGACTAGCCCTGGCCTTGGGGTACTTTTGCCTTCTCGGGCTCCTTCCTCTCACAACAAGTGTTAAAATTATGCTTTATGGCTGTGTGGGTGTAAAGATGAATCGAATCCAGTTTGGATCCAATTCATTTTTTCCCTATTGATTTTGAAGAAATGAACACATTTCTTTTTTGTTTTTTGTAGAGACAGAGTTTCACTTTGTCACCCCCTGTAGAGTGCCATGGCGTCACACAGCTCACAGCAACCTCCAGCTCCTGGGCTTAGGTGATTCTCTTGCCTCAGCCTCCGGAGGAGCTGGGACTACAGGTGTCTGCCAGAAAGCCTGGCTGTTTTTTTGCTGCAGTTTGGCCGGGGCTGGGTTTGAACCCGCCACCCTCAGTATATGGGGCCTGCACCCTACCCACTGAGCCACAGGCACCATCCAAAATGAACACATTTTTGTTGGCTCCTTTAAGGTACCAAAGTCTCCTGGCACTGTGCCCACTGTACCCAATGGAGGAGTAGGCCCTGGCTGTGGCCCCTCCTCATGCGAGTTTATATATGAAGGGCTGAGAGCGAGAGTTTAGTGTATGTTCTGTAGATCATCCTGAACCCCTGCTGTTGACCGTGGAGGTGCCTTTGGCTGTGCCCCAGGGCAGCCAGGAGAAAGTTGTTCTTGCTGAGAAAACTAGGCAGAGGCAGGAGCTGCCTCTGGCATGTGCATGGCTGATGCCAGCTCCTCTGAACCTGGCTCTGGTGCAGGGAGCAGCCAGGCAAAGGATGCCTTTACCCCAGTGGCCCAAACTGCCTATGTTGCCATGGTGATGCTAGGTGGGCTGACCTGTTTTCTAACCAAGGTTAAAGGAGCAGACCCAGGGGGCTTGTAGGTATCTGCAGAGGGAGGCCCTGAGGGAGTGAGTTTCCAGTGACTGGAAGGGTGGGGTCTTGGAGTTGGATTAAATTGGGTGTTTAAAGATGTGACTGTTTTGTTTGCCTAGACTGTGAGGCACTGCACACGGAAAGCATTCATTCATTCATGGGTGGCGCTGGTAGCTCAGTGGATAGGGCGCCGGCCCCATATACCGAGGGTGGTGGGTTCCAACCTGGCCCCAGCCAAACTGCAACAAAAAAAATAGCCAGGTGTTGTGGTGGGTGACTGTAGTCCCAGCTACTCAGGAGGCTAAGGCAAGAGGATCGAGTAAGCCCAGGAGTTGGAGGTTGCTGTGAGCTGTGTGACGCCACAGCACTCTACCAAGGGTGATAAAGTGAGACTTTGTCTCTAAAAAAAAAAAAAAAAGAAAGAAAGAAAGCAAGAAAGCATTCATTCATCTCTCCCACATTCACTGAGCATGTGCTTTGCAGGCCCTGTGCTAGGATTGCGTCTACAGAGTTGGTAAGACCTTGTTCAGCACTGTGAGCGCTCCCTGCTGGTCAGGGCAGTAAGTGTGCCTTGGTGAGACAGGCCAAGGGCTGGGAGCGCTGAGAAGAGGTTCCTTCTGAGTGGGGAGTTTGATGCGTGCATGTGGAGACAGGATTCCTTCTTTACAGTTTCCATGTCCAAAATGAATTTGAGGACTTGAGAATGTGAACCCTCTTCATTCTGCTGAACCCTGGGATTTTCAGGGCTCAGAGTAGGGCCTCCCATGACCTGCAACCTCAGAGTCCCTGGGCCACTCAGGGCCAACTGTGCTAGAAAAATAACCATAGGTGACTCAGCGAAAGCCAGGCTGGGGGTGGGGATAGGGGAACATGGTTGGAGGGTACCCTGGGGCCTCAGAAGGAGCAATGCCAAGGTGGGGGAAATGGGCTGAGAGCCTGAGAAAAGCGGCAGGTGCTACTGATTGGGGCCCAAGTTTCCTGGCTCTGGAATGGGACTCTCAGGAGGCAGCTGCTCTGTGTTGGGTGAGGCCTGATAAAGGGTCAGCTGAGGGCCTGGCAGGGCTTCTCAAAACCAGATGGAAGTAGTGGGGCTTAGAGCCGGTTGGGAGGCTCAGCCAGTGGTTGGTGCTCAGCAAGGGGTTGACGCGCAGGAGGGGCTGTGGGACTCAGAGGGGGTTTGGTGGTTGGTGATAGGACCAGGACTCTGTGCAGGGAGGGTTTTTTTTTTTTTTGAGATGGAGCCTCAAGCTATCCCCCTGGGTAGAGTGCCATGGCATCATAGCTCACAGCAACCTCCAACTCCTGGGCTCAAGCAAGTCTCCTGTCTCAGCCTCCCAAGTAGCTGGGACCACAGGCGCCCGCCACAATGCCTGGCCATTTTTTTTTTTTGGTTGCAGCCATCATTGTTTGGCAGGCCCGGGCTGGGGATTCGAACCCGCCACCTTAGGTGTACGTGGCTGGTGCCTTAGCCAATTGAGCCACAGGAGCTGAGCCTGCAGGGAGGGTTTTAAGGAACCATCTCTTTTGGTCTCTGGATCTATCTGCACCTCTTGGTTCCTCAATCTGCTTCCTCTGCCAGGCTGGGAGCCCTGGTGGGCTGAGGCCTGTTGGTGGGAAGGCCCTGGCACAGGACAGCTGGCCCCTGTCTCTTTGTTCCGAGGCCCTGACTCCCATGCCCCGCAAGGTCATCGAGGCTTGAGCTCAGCAGCCGGAACAACCTGTCCCTTCTAGCCCTTCTAGCATCCTTCGTGGCTTTTTTTTTTTGGAGACAGAGTCTATGTTGCCCTTGGTAGAGGGCCGTGGCATTGCAGCTTACAGCAACCTCAAACTCTCAGGCTTAAGCAATTCTGTTGCCTCAGCCTCCCAAGCGGCACCTGCCACAATCTCTGGCTATTTTTTTGTTGTAGTTGCCATTGTTGTTTGGCAGGCTTGGACTGGGTTTGAACTTGCTAGTTCCAGTGTATGTGGGGCACCCTAGCCACTGAGCTAGAGGCGCCGAGCCTCGTGCCTTGTTCTTGAGGCCCCTTATGGTAGGATGCTGGCGATTCCCATGTTCTTCCCTTGGGGGAGGGGTACTAAGAGGCAGGGCATGTAGAGAAGGCATACCCAGGAAATACACTTCCAGGACGCTGGCTTCCCAGAGGCAGGGCGAGTGAGGAAGCCGGAGACTCTTAGGGGCATCGGGCTTCTGTAGTACCAGCCATGGCCACCCGGGGGCAGCCACGGCCAGCCCAATCCCAAACTCAGGCTCCCCGACTCGGCCTCGGGGTGTGCCCGGCGGGAATGGGGGTGGGGCGCCCGACCTGGAACCATAGAGCTGGAGAGACCCCAGAACCTAGCCCACCCTCACACTGAGCAGATGGGGAGACTGACACCCCGTGGATGATCTGTCCAAAGCCACAGAGGGAGCTGCTGGTGTTGGCCCCCACCCCAGGGTGTGAGTGGCAGGGGTCCCCTGCGGGGCTGTAAGGTGCAGCAATCCAGAAACCGCCCTTGATGCCACTCCCAGTCACAGTGTTGTGCTTTACGCCCGAGGAGGGGGAGTCCCTTCTGTCTGCTCCGTAGGCTGGGTTGGTGGAGGAGCCTGCCGCCCCACTCACCCCTGTGCCTCTGGGAGACTCTGCAGCCTCCCCGTTCTTAACTGCAAAAGAGGAGTAACTCACTCCCTTCATGGCTGGTTGTATTTAAATAAATTAATCTGTGCAAAGCGCTAGCCTAGTGCCTGGTGACAGCATATGGGTATCAAACTGCAGCCTCTCTCATGGGAATCCCTCCTCCTTCTCCCAGACTCTGACATGACCATCTCAGCAGGGGATGGCCTTGCCCCTGTCCTCTCCTTCCCCCGTCCTCCCCTGCCCCACTATCAAGAACCACACACACATAAGAATATAGAATTTTATCTTATTTTAGTTAAAAAAAATAATCGTACCACTGAATGAAGAAGTAGCTTTTTGGGGTGGGGGTAGGGTGAGAAGGCAGGAAAAAAAAATAGCAAAAGCCAAAAGAAAATTTTATATTCATCTGTATAAACATATCTGCTAAGGCAAACGCAATCCAGGGCCAAGGCTCCCGCGCTGGGCTCGGTACCTCCTAAGTCCTGTAGATTCTAAGGCCAAAAAAATAAAACCTCTGCAAGTCCAACAGAGAGCTTCGTGGGCTCCTGGGGCATTTTACTAAAATAAAGAGTTATTGAGTTTAAAAAGCAGTGACGCTGTTATGACACACACTGAAAGTTGCATAACTGTGGCCTCGAGGGCCATGCACTGGTTTGGACTGGGTGACGGTCACAGCTTCACGACACAGCAATGGACACACACGCACAAGCAAGCACATGGACACACGTGCTGCGGCAGAACCGGGCTGGTGGCGTGGGGGGCTAGGGTCTCCATGCCTCCTTGGGGAGGGCATGGCAGGCAGGTCCTGTCGCTGGTGACAAGGTGGTAACATCACTCAGGGAAGGAAGGTGTGGGAGGGCTGAGCAGGGGCCCCTGCCCCCTGCCCAGGGCATGCAAAGACACGTAAAGCACTTCTTGGACCCTTCCAGGAGAAGCAAGGCGAAGCGCTGGCTTCTTCCCCTGTGAAGGCGCCAATCCTCCTCCCACCCCACTTTCTGCAGAGCCCCCTGCACCCCTCAGGCTCTTCTGGAGCCTTCCTTGCCATGATGGCATGGTATGCTTGGCAGAGGGTGGGCCCGTGAGGTAGATCGGCACAGCTGTCCCTCACCTTGCCTGGCTGGGCCCCAGAGACCTAGAGTCTCCATGTCAGCATGGAGTGGTCCCTTCACTGACACAGAGCCCCCCACTCCAGCAGACAGAGGAGGCAGAGGTGGGAGAAAAGGTTCTGGGGAAGGGGCCCCTCACATCCCACTCCATGGGGGTGGCCGCAGTTCTTTCCATCTCTGAGAGGCAGCAGTGCAGCCTGCTAGCTGAGGGCAGGTGGCCCCTGGGCATGGAGGGGTGTGTATGGAGGGCAGACCCACGGGGCAGGGCTGGAGCAGTGCGGAAGAGCAGGCAGCAGGGTAGCTGGGGTGCGAGAGCTGCAGGGACCACCAGGGAGGGCCGGGCAGGGAGTCGGTGCTGGTGTGGTGGCCTCAGGAACAGTGGGAGGAGCAGGGAGAGGCTGGGCCACTTCTGGGGGAGCCCTCACGTGGCCCCTTTCACAGACATTTTTAGTTTGGTAGTGGTCCCATGAGACAGGGCAAGGATTTAGGCTTGGCCTCCCATGCACCCACCCTTGCCTTCAGGGGTGGGCACTGGGGCCTGGTAGGGCGGTTGGCCATGGCCCTGCTACTTGAAGGTGGACTGCAGCTCCTTGAAGGCGGCCTTCCGCTGCTTCATCTCCTCTGCCTGCTTCTTCCTCTCCTCCTGCTCCGCCTTGATCTCCTCCTCAAAGCGGGTGGACTCATTGATGGCCTGGACCTGTGGGGACATAGGGGTGGGGGGGTCAGAGCTGATGGGGGTGGGGGCTTCAGTGCTGTGTCTTCTGCCCTGAGGACCTTCCTGGCTTAGGCTGGTCCCACCAGGCAACATGTACAGCTCAGCCTCACCAGCCCTGGCCATTCATTCACTTCTTGGGAGTCTCAGTTTCTCCACTTAGAACCTGGTGCTTCTTAACTCTGACCTCATGGACTCCATGGGGCGGGGGGAACTGGAGAGATAACATATATTCAGTGGCTGCGCAGAGCCAGGGTCTGTTAGCGGGGCTGCTGATGCTATACCCTATTTTCTATCTGGGGAGTCCACTGCACACCCCATTCCATTGATGAACCCCGAAATGTTCCATCAATGCTTAGAAGGCCAGAGGGAGGCAGAGGTGGCCTCTGGAAGGAATATTCTTTTTTTTTTGAGACAGAGCCTCAAGCTGTCCCCCTGGGTAGAGTGCCGTGGCATCACAGCTCACAGCAACCTCCAACTCCTGGGCTCAAGCAAGTCTCCTGCCTCAGCCTCCCAAGTAGTTGGGACCACAGGTGCCCACCACAACGCCCGGCTATTTTTTGGTTGCAGCCATCATTGCTGTTTTGGCAGCCCGGGCTGGATTTGAACCCACCACCTTAGGTGTATGTGGCTGGCGCCTTAGCCACTTGAGCCACAGGCACCGAGCCATGGAAGGAATATTCTTAGCTTAACATGAAATAAGGAAAGGTAGGTGCCCTGGGTCCCTGGGTAGGTAGGACCCAGGAGCCACTAGATCAGACCTGTCCCCTCCACCTAAGCCATGTGCTGAAAGGGGCGGTATTGTGCATTCTTCCTCCAGGCTGAGGCCGGCAGGGGTGGTATCTCTGAGACTCCTGGGGAGCTCCTCCTGTTTCTAGGTATGTGCTGCTAGGTCCCAGACCCTCAGCTTTCTCTGCCATGGTCCTTTGGGGTAACACTTCCAATGTTAGGATTGGGCAGTTTACAATGTCCCTGTCCCCTCTTCCCAGAGTACACACCCCTTGCCAATCCCTTTGGTAGGTGAGAAAGGGGTGACTGGGAGGGATGACAGCCTGGACCAGAGGGGACAGGAGCCAGGGGCACGGTGGGTGTCACTCAGCCTAGCAGAGATCAGCTCCCGTCTACAGTCTTGGCAGGGACAGGAAGGGGACATGTTAACCATTGAGGTACTCTGTCCCCGAGCTGGGGTCAGGGTAACCCTTGGGCTCCTCACCTTGGCTTCAAAGAAGCTCTTGGCCCCTTTGACACCCTCACTGGAGACGTCAATCTCAGAGAGGCGGGCCAGCACACAGAGCCCGCTGTCCTCCTGCAGCTCCCCGGCAGCTGCCTTGCGGAAGATCAGGAGAAACTGCAGCCAGGACAGACACACAACATGAGGAGGGAGGGAAGGGAGCCCAAGTCCCCAGCCACACCCAGGCCACCCCTCAGTACTCCTGTGCCATGCCCTCTCTGGGCCTTGGTTTGTCCATCTGTATAATGGGAGGCTAGGTGACTCGGCTGGCCCAGGATGCTGGGTTACTGCAGTCCTCATCCCCACCCAACTCCCAACAACACAGCCATGACCTCTTTTCTCTCTCAACCACTGCTCCCCAAACAAATCTGCTCTACCTTCCATACACTGAGTCCTAAAGGCACTAGGATTGAGTCCATATTGCAGAATGAGGAAGGATCAGCAGCAGTAAAAGACTTGCCCAAAGTCTCGGCACAGGAAAGTACCAAAAGATTTGAACCTGCGTCCTTGGACTCCAGACTGTTTCCCTGTACCGCCCACACCTCCCTTCCAGACACTCATCTCTTCTACTGGCCCCTGCCACCTCCCTCGTTCCCCGCCTCCTTCCTGCTGGCTCCCTCAGGCCTGCCCCTAACCCTGTGCTGCTTCACCAGACAGGCCTACCCACAGCTCCTGTCTCAGAGTGAGATCCCAGGCGTGAGGTCACCAGCACAGTGCCTGGAACCCCTCATCCCTGTGTTAGTTTCCCTCTGGTGTCTGTCCCTCCATGTGCGTGTGTCCCCAGAGCCTCTGTGCAAGGCCCTCTGAAGCCTCACCCAGCCAAACATGAGGCATTCATAGCGGCTGTTCAATGACAAAGTGGGGATAGTCTCTCCCTGGCCACCACGTCTTCGGTGTCGCCCCTGCTGGGAAGTGGGGCTGGGGGCAGGGCTTACCTCCCGGAAGCTAAGCTTGCTGTCAAAGTCCTCATCCACCTCCTTGATCATGTTTTTCAGGCCCAGGTGTGTCTGGGGAGCCCCAAGTTTCTCCATCATGAGCTTTAGTTCCATCAGGTCAATGAAGCCATCCCGCCCAGCATCATACCTGTGGGTACAAAGAGAGGCCTAAGGACTTCTTGGCACAACTCAGCCTGTCCAGACAGGCCACAAACGAGTGTGGGGGCTCAGAGGGCACTTCCCCTCAGCCATGTCCTCCTGTCACAGTGGGAAGGGACCTGAGCTCAGATACAGTTCTGGTATGTGGCTCCACTCCTGCTTGGTTACCTCTGATGATGGGGAGCTCACTACGTGGCCTGGCAGCCTCCTACATGTTGAACAGCGCTAATTTGTGGCCAAGCCTGCAGCACAGGGAAACTGAAACCACAGCCTTCCTGACTATAATGTGGACAAGCAGTGAGAAGGAATTTACAGTCCCCCAGGGAGTGTAGGTCTAGTTGTGAGGTCAGCACTCACTGACCATCTCCAGGTCCAGCCGGCTGACCAGTGTCTTCATGGGTACCTGGGGAACATCTTGGCTCCACCCTAGGTGGCAGAGCCTTGCAGGCAAGGGCAGGGTTTCTCAAACTCAGAGCACCAGCATTTTGGGCAGGACAATTCCTTGCTCTGTGTGTGGGGGCGGGGGACTGTCCTGTGCATTGTAGATGTTTATAGAGTAGCATCCCCCCTGAGTTGTGACAGCAAAAAACGTTTCCCACACATCACCAAATGTCTCCTGAGTGGCAAAATCATTCCCAGTGGAGAAGCACCGGAACAGTGGGTGTGATGCAGAAGGCAGCCTCTTTCCGTGTAGAAAATGCCCCTTCTCACAGAGCACCCTCCATCCTGGGGCGCCTACTTCACGATCCCAGCTTATTGTAGGTACTGGGAGGCAGGATATAAACACACAGTAGGTACCCCCCAAAATGTTGAGTGAATAAATAATACATAAATGAATGGATAGCTGAGACAGTGTCTTGCCTTTGTTCAGTGCATGGCCCAGAGGGTAGGTAGAAAGCAGGGTCAGGGGTCACAGGAGGAGGCCTGGGGTGTGTTCGGGGAACAGTGTGCAAGGAGTGGTGGCGATCTGGCCCGACGGCTGATGACATGCTTCTGTCCTACAGACAGAAGGAACGGCCTGGCAGAGTCAGGATGGGGGATGGGGTGCAAGGTAGAGTCTAAATACACTGACCTCTAGGCCCATCCCCTAACTGGGGAGGTGTCACTGGTGCCTGGATCACACTGGCTGGTGGACAAGGCTGTTTGCACAGCCCAGCCAAACCTTCTTTATCGGGTTAACCACAGGCCTGCTCTGCCTGTGTCCTGGGACAGCTGGGGACAGTTGTCTCAGGGTTGGTAAAATAGGCTTTTCTGTATTGAAAAAACCCTTGTGCAACCCCCAAGGCCTCAAGCTGGCTGAATGACGTGTTGGTGACAGCAGTGTGACCAGGTTTTCAGACATCTATGTCCCAGGGACTTGAGATGCTACATGAACACACATCTCATTCCTGTGTCCTTCTCTAGTTATGCCTTTGAACATCCAATAGCATCCACTTGCTGAAATCTGCCTTTGTGCTGGGAACTTTATTTTAATCCTTGTAATAGAGGCTCAGAGAGGTTCAGCGACCTGCCCAAGGTCACACAGCTGTAAAGAAGGAACTAACTAGGCTCCCACCCCAGGTCTGTGGGGCTCATAAACCCACTCATTTGCTCTGTGCCCACCCCCTTCCCCACATGTCCTGGGCTGTGGCAGAAGGCAGACGTCTGCCTGGAGCGCTGAAGGGAGCATTTGTACGAGGGGTATAAATAGTTCACCAGCAAGTGAGTCAGTGGCTGGAAGCCACACAGCACAGGAAAGATGGGTCTTGAGAGCCCTGGAGGGAACACAGGGTCCTGAGGCCTTTTTTGTCATCAGGGTTGGGGGCTGGGCTTAGGGCAGATGAGCCAGACATTTCTGTGGACAGTGGCCACTGTGGGGGGTTAAAGGGTATGGGACTCGGAAGAGCAGGCAGGCCAAAGTCCCATGGTTCAGCATCCACCTGGGCCTGCAGGGGCCCATCTCTGGAGCTGTTCCCTAGCCCTGTGCAGAGAAGCCTGGTGATGGGTCAGTCCTTCCTAAGTCATAGAGACTGCCCTCCTCAGTGCCCCACAGGAAAGCGAAGGTCCTTTCTGAACCTGGGCTCCAGGGAAGGTCACCAATGATGTGTCAGGGCCCTGGGGTCACACTGCCTGGGTTTGCCACCCACCCAATGCAGCAGTTCTTAGGTGTGTATGTGGGTGCGTGTGTCCCCTGGGCACATTTGGTGAGGTCTGGAGATATTATGGTTGTCACACTCAGGGAGGGGACTGTTATATCTGGTGGGCAGAGGTCAGGGAAGCTGATCTACACCTTACAGTGCACGGGACAGTCCCCGCTGCAGAGAAGGATCTCCCCAAATGCCATCAGGGCCCAGGCTGAGAGACCCTGATGTTACGGTGTCCAAGCTCTTCCATGCCAAGCACTCAGCGAAGTGCTGGGCACATGCAGCTCCATAAATGGCAGCTGCCACCTCTACCACCCAAGTTCTCAGCAATTCTGGCCAGTCCTGATTACAGAAGGAGGGTTCAGACCCCAGCTCTGTGGGCTCCCTGCCCTGCCCCCTCTACCATCCCGCCTGCTACTCTGAACCCCAGCTTTACTGACTGCTCAAAAAGACAGGTTTCCCCTGGCAGCTCAGAGGAAGTGCAGGTAAAGTATCCAAACTTGGACAAAAACTTGGGCTCTGGATCTCTCTGTCTCTGGCAGCCTGAAGGCCCGGCTGGGCCACAGCTCAAACTGTGGTTTGAACCATTGCCCATATCAATCAAATGCCAATCAATTACTGGGCTGGGCTCCATCCCAGGCAGCTCTGGACCCCAGGGGACAATGTAGGGGCTGGCCACAGTGCCAATGAATCAATAACAAGGGCAGGTGACAGAGGGCTGGGAGAAGCCAGGTACTGGAGTAGATGGGGCCCCCAGACGCGACTCGTGAGATGCTTGGGGAACAGATATCCACCATGTGCCCTGGGCTCTGACATGGTCTGAGGTAGGGGAGCGGCCAGTTTCTGGGTTGACTTGATTGAAGATGGTCTTGAAGGTTTGTGCTGACCTCAACTCTGCTGAGACTGACCTGGGTCCGAACCGAGCTCTGCCACCTGCTGGCTGTGTGACCATGGGAAAGTCATCTAACCCTATAAACTTCAATTTCCCCATGTTCGCCATGGAGATCAAAGAACTCATCTCAGGACCCAGGTGAGGATTCAAAGAGTTGATACAAGCAGACCCTTCGCACAGAGCCTAGCCCACAGTTAGCATTTAAAACACACTCTCATAATAATAACCATGTAATATCTTTGTTAATATCTACCCTTGAGATTATTATTGTTATTTTTTGTTTAGCAGGCTGGGGCCAGGTTCGAACTCACCAGCCCCAGTGCATGTGGCTGGCACCCTAACCACTGAGCTTTGGGCACCAGCTTACCCTTAAGATTATTAAAGAGTAAATTATATTATGGATATAAAATGCCTAACGTATAGCAGGTGCAGAAAACCTGTTATTAACAGCAGCTGTTATATCAAGACGTTTCTCTGTGCCAGATACTATGTTGAGTACTTTCCATGTACAATATAAAAATGGTGATGACACTAGGAATAATGATAAAATAAGCACCAGCTTCTCCCATAGGCTCCAGTCCTGATGGTACAAGGCTGGGAGGAGAGCCCTGTTGTGGCTTGGCCTGGAGGGAGGGTGGACAAGATGACCCAGGGCTCCCTCCAGCATCCCCCCCTCCTCTGAAGTCCCATTTCTCCTTTGCTGGGTCTGATCCAAAGGCCCAGGGGGAGTGACAAAAGGAGGAGACTGTCACTGTGCTGGCAGTGGGGGAATGTACGGCAACATGAGGGAGAAGGTCTAAGATGGAACCTCTGGAAACAGGCATCTGCCTGGCAGGGGAGGCCCTCCCATCCATCTGCCCTTTTCCTGAGCTGGAACTGAGGTTGCAGGAGGTTCAGAGGATCCAGGAACAGAGAGGTCAGCCCACAAGATCCATCCAGATAGCTTGGTCTACTGGCCTCATATTACATAGGGAAATTGGGACCCAGAGAGGGTGGGCAGTGACCAAACTGGGGTCACATAGCTGGCAGACTACAGGATCCCAACAGCTAGAAGTTTCCCTTCTCCTGGTATTCCTCTTCTTCCCAGGCTCATGGAGGGTCTCACATTCTCTCTCTCTCTTTTTTTTTTTTTGCAGTTTTTTTGACCAGGGCTGGGCTTGAACCCGCCACCTCTGGCACATGGGGCCGGTGCCTTACTCCTTTCAGCCACAGGCGCCGCCCTGGGTCTCACATTCTCAAACTTGCACAGCTGGGGGAGGCTAAGCTGGGAGAGGCTGAGCTGGGAGATCTGCTCCGGGCCTCCTCGGCAAGACCAATTCCGTTCAGCAGGGCAAGCAAGCAGCAAAGCACCTGGGTTGGGAGCTCAGCACTCTTCTCCAGCACCAGAGGGAGGCTGCGGGGCCTGGCACTGGGCCCACATTCCTACCCGCCTCCCCCTGAATTGTTCTCACCAGGGAGGGCTCAGCAGCTGCTACCCTGGATGCTGGTGACAGAATCTCCTCCTATTCCCCACTTGAAAGTGGAGTGGCCGGCTGCCACCCAGGGTTTAGCATGGTCTCACCCAGCTGGCTGCTTCCCCACCCTGAGCTCTGATAACCAGGACTGAGAAGCAGGCAGCGCCTGGTGCAGCGGCGTTTGGTATCAGTGCCTGGCCTTGTACCCAAGGCCGGTCCCTGATTCTTAACAATATTATCATTACTGGGTACTCCTTGCTGCCCACTGACTATGTGCCAAGCACTATACCTCAACTCCTCACAAGAGATCCACGCAGCAGGCACAAACATCCCTATTCAACAGACAAGGAGGACGAGGCTCAGAGAGGCAGTGACTTGTTATAGGTGTCGCTGGGGTTTGAACAACATCTGATCAGATAGGAGAGCTCTAAACGACTATGCTATGTCCCCATGCCTGGCAGGAGGTCTCAGGGAACTTCAGGGTTGAGAGGGATACTGGAGGTCATCTCATTTAGCTCTTTGTGAGGGTCAAATTCCCACATAATGTCTTGAATACCTCTGAGGACAGGAAGCTCACTGCTGCCCTAAGGTGGCCCATTATGGCTTTGGAACCATTAATAAGTTGCTCTGTGCATGTCCTTCCCTCCTGCCTGATGGCAGAGGGAAGCAGAGTCATTACAGCCACTGCACAGGGGTGGGCGGGAGCACAGGTGACCCTAATTCTAACTCTGACTCCTAGCCCAGACCTTTGCTGACAGTCCCTCCAGGTGTGGGGCCCAGGAGGACAGACAGCTGGTGTTTACGGGCTCCCGAACCCTCCAGGCCCACCTGGCTTTGCATTTAGCCGGGCCAGTTCCTGTGTGCCCCCACTCCAGACTGCCTGAAAACTTAAAATATCTCCCTTCACTTGCAAGGTCTCCGGCTGGCTCCCCTTAAGGGAGGCTGGCTTCCTGTCCTCCCTTAATAATAATAATAATTACTGTTGGAAGTGATGATAAAGAACATTTATTGAATGCTTAATATAACGCAGTGTTCATAACTTCACTTAATCTTAACTTTGTTCATCTTAGCTAGCTCAGACAAATAAGTAACCTGCCTAAGGCCAACCTTGGCAAGTGAGGGGACATGGCTATGTGGTGGCCTCGTGAGATTCGGGGTGGAGCCTTGACATCTGCATTTCTAACACCTTTTACTGACACATGGGGTTATGTAAGGGTACAGAGGACTTGCTGTCAGACAGACCCAGGTTCAAATCCTGCCTCTGCCCCCGCTAGCTGTGTAACTTTAGACAAGTCACGTAAACCCTCTGAGACTCGGTCTCCTTATCTGTAAATGGGTGCTGATAATCTTGTAGGATGTTACGAAAGGACTGAACAGGAGGGAACATGCCTGGAATGGGGCAGCAGACGGTGGTCCTTGTAATCAGATGAGCGTACAGGTGCCAGGAAAAGCCTCCTCAAGGCTTGGGAAGCTGTGGGGCCTGGCCGTATCTGTCTGGCACTGAACCTGCTTCTCTATTGTCCTTGAAAAGCAGAAGTTAGCCAAGGAGAAGGCTGCTCGGCAGTCAGGGAACTTAGCTGCTAGAGGGGGTGGGACTATCCCCACTGAGGCTGCAAAAGGGACTCCAACTCTGTAGGCTGGGCTGGCCTCGCAGGGAGGGCCTCTGGCTCCCCCGAGGCAGCAGGGCCTACTGGTGTCCCTGCCGGAACTCTTACAGCTGAAGCCAGGCCCTGGCCTTAGACCCAAGTGGCCTGGAGAGAATGAAGAACAGACCAAAGAAGGAAGGAAGCGGTGAGCCAAAAGGGAACCAAAAGTCCACGTAAGCCTAGGAGAAGTGACTCAGAAATGGAGTCGGGGGTGGGGTGGTGGAGGAAGAGAGAGTGGGGACTGAGGTCGGGAAATGCCCTCCCCAGGGCTACTGGGGATCTGCCCCCTAGACAGCCAAGGCTTTTGGTGCTACAGGGGAAGGACTCAACTTCTCCACCTGCCATGGGTGGGGAGGGAGTTCCTCCTAAGGCTCCCCAGCCATAAACACAGTCTCCACTTGGCTTTGGGACTCCCTGCAGGAAGACTTGGTTCTAATCCCACCACTGCCACTTACTAGACAAGTGACTCAAGCTCCTTGAGCCTCAGTTTCCTCATCTGTCAAAGGGGGTTAATGATAGTAACCACCTCATTGTGCTGGTGTGAGGATTAAATTCAATTCCTTAAATAATGCATACTGGCTCCATTTAACAAGGAAGGGGCACGGAGGCAGGGGGCTGGTTGAGCAGAGTGTCAGCACTGTGTCCCTGAGAGCTTTGTCTTTGTGGTGGAACTTTCTGTTGCTAGGCCTGAGGGAGTCCCTCCTCTCCACCTCAGCCCCCTACACATCCCTGCTGTCTATGAGACTTTAAGCCTCTTGAGGGCAGGAACCTGATTCTTCATTTAATTCTCTAGAACTTGGCTGTAGTGAAAACTTAAAATATCTTTTGGATGAACGATCATAAGTGGGTCTTATATTTTTCAAAAACATCATCTCTCATGTAAACAGCCCACAGAACAGACACTGTGATGCAAAGGCTTAGGGCTTTTTACACCTGATCCTCACACCTTTACCCCAGGTAATTCCTTTAGCTACAGGTTACAGGCTTCAGAGAAGGTGGGTACCCTGCCTAGAGTCACCCAGCTGGGCAGTGACATTCTGGAGTCCCAGCCTTACGATCTGCTGGAACTGCTGTTTGCTCTTCCTTTTTGTCCCCCCAACCACCTGCCTTCCACATCACTAGGTGATAATGGATTCCTTTCTCCATTTCTGTTATTTACTAAAGCCAGATGTAGCCGTCAATCAGAGTGGCTGCTCAGCAGAACAGGAGGATTGCCACATTGGGTCCTGTCACTCTGTCCCAAAGCCTGGCAGGCCCAGAAGCTCCACTAGGGGTATGCAGAGGCAGCCAGTGCTGCTGTGGGCCACCCTCCGTGCCAGCCCCCACAGCTACCACCAGGCCTCTGCTAGGGCCAAGACAGGCCGTATAGGATGCTAACTCGGTAACTACTCACTCTGTGCCAATGCTGGGCTAAGCACTGTACAACAACCGTGTGGGGTGGGTCCTACTATCAACCTGTTCCAGGGTAGGGAAAAGAGGCTCAGAAGCTTTCTGTGATGTACTCCATGGCCCACAGCTGGGATTCAACCCCAGGGCTGCAGACTCCCAAGGCCCTACCAGACTGCCTCTTGGAAGGACTACTGGGAGCGGTACCCTGAATGACAAGGGTCTGAAGAGATACTTTCGGGGCAGAGCAGGTAGACGGGAAGGTAGGGGAGGGCGGGAAGCCTCAGGAGCTTGTGAAGGCAAGAGCCAGCCAGAAGGATAGGGAAGCCTTCCTTGCTGACGCAAGGGTCATGAGATGAAGTGGCTGGGGACAAGGGTGCGGACAGGGCCGGCAAGGCTGAGCAAGGCATGGAACTAGGGCATCTTCCTCAGATTCCACGGCTGCCTACCTTTCTGGCAGGTCTCAGCTTACAAAATGTTCCAGGGCCCTATCTGGGCAGCCGTCACCCTGGAGGACCTCTGGGGCCACTCCATTACCCCCTTTGATTGGAAGGTTCCTAACACAGCCCTGGATGGATGGGCAGAGAGCGGGGAGCTTAGAGGTGATGGACACAGCCTGAGGCCACATGGGAGGAGGCACTGAGTCTAGGCTTTGTGACTTGCCACCTCTTGTGCCAGGCACCGGGCCATAGCACTATGCATGTCACCACCTCTGAGACCCACCCTGAGAAGTAGGAACGGTGTGTATGAGGATGCTGTGGTTGGGCTACTGGAAACCTCCCTGTGACCCTGAGGAAGTCACTACATCTTCCTGGGTCTTGGTTTCCTTTTCTGTAAAGTGGGGCAAGGGGCTGGAGTCAACCCCCAAGGTCTCTCCCAGGAGGAAGTGCACAGCCAGAAGTGTGAGATCAGTGATGGCAGGAGCTGGTCTATCTTCCCTTCATTCTCAGTGCACTAGGAGACCCTGAAAGGCAGTTCTGCCATCCCAAAGGGCTCAGGACCCCTCAGATATAAGAAGACCAGAGTTGGAAGACCTCTGGGAATCCTTGGATATAGCCTGCCCCTTTCACAGATGGGCAGACTGAGGCCTAGGGAGGGCCAGTAGGCTAGGATGGACACCCAGCTACCTAGTTCCCAGCCAACAAGGAAAGGCCAGCTCTCAGTCCTCTGTGTGGCTTCCCATGCTCCTGCACTCTGCTCTAGTGAGTGGCTTCCCTGGAGGACGGGTTCCCTCGGCCCTGCCCTCTGCTCTCAGCAAAGCTCTGGCTCTGATGCTCTGGCTGTGATCCCAGGGCCCTGCTTGGACCCAGGAGGCTACAGGCCCACTTGGACAGCAGAAGCAGAATAGGGGTTTTGTCCTCTATGAGAGCCCGTCTGTTGGCTGTTCACAGCCGGGCCTCGGCAGGGCTGGGCTCGGCTGGCACAGTAAAGCCTTGTTTCCTTGAATACAAAATCTGCAGCTTGTCACCCTCACCCGGGCCCCCGGCGGGCGGCACTTCCTTCCCTAGAAGTCCAGCTTCCTGGCCCCTTCCTGTCTGCCCTCTGCAACAGCCTAGCAAGCAGTGCTGGTGCCAAGAGGTGGCTGGAGGGTCGTAGCTCCCCTCCCCATTCTCCATCCAAGTACTCCTTGTCAAACTAGCACCAAAACAGCCCGTGCAAAGTGAGATTGCGGTGCAAATGCAGCTTCCAGCCTGGTCCCCAGCCGTGTTCCCCTTCCAAGCAAACCGCAATTTCCTAAGTCCTGCTCTGGGGTGCCTGGATTCTCCCAAAATAGCTCTACCTTTTTTTGGCTGGGGGGACAGGTAGGGACGCTGTGGAAGAAGAAACGTGGGCTGGTGGCAGGTATGTGAGGTGCAAAATCCGTCGTGAACGTGGAAGGGGATGCTAGAGTGTGTTGTCTAACGTGAAAGCAGATTGTCTGTGACAGGAAACCCAGATGGGAAGAACATGGATTTTGGAGGCACACACCTGGGTTTGACTCCTGACTACAATTTTCTAGCTGTGTGGTTTTTGTAAGTTACTTAACTCTCCACCTGCAGGACGGTGGAATGAAGAGTGCTAAGTCATGGGGCTGTTGGGAGGACATCAGAAGCTCCTCACGTCTCTGCGCTATCAACACAGGGATCTCTGTCCTGTTAGAATCACCTCCATACATCCCCACAAGACACTCTACAAGGAAGTTCCAGACAGTGATCCAGGCCACTTTCCAGCTATTCTTGGAATCTTGAAAATCCCGATCTGCCAACCTTGTCAGTCTTTGGCTGGGAGGAAACTTTGGAAAAACCCTAACCAAGACCCTGGAGGCAAAGAGGTGGGCTCCTCAGTGCCCTGGGGCTTCCACGCAGGTCCAGACAGGATGGGGGCAGGGACTGACCTTTGGGAAACCCCGGGGCTTCCTCAGTCTCCCCAGGGCTGAAAACTAAATACCTCTTCTGCATTGGGGCCAAATGCAGAAGCTGCAGCAGGTGGTGAGAAATGGGAAAGAGCCTTCCCTAAGCTGTGGGTTGCACAATGCCCCTCCTTGGGTTTCCTGCTTCATGCCTGGGCATTGACAGCTGTGTGTGCCTGAGGCTAACACCCTCGGCCTGTCCCCAGCCTCCTGTCCAGCCAAGGTGGCGCCAGCTTGTCACACCCCTCTCTTGGCCTTGGGCTGCCTGCGCCCACTGGGCTGGACTTCTCGACTCCCCCACCCAAGGGTTAGCCTCAGGATGGTTCTATTCCCTTCTAGCTCCACACCAGACCAGCACCTCCCCAGGAGCCAGGGACAGGCAGAGGGACAGGGAACAGGAGGTGGGGAGGGTACCAAAGGGAGAGGACTGGGCACCTTCAGCCCCGGGGCACAAACATGGCTAGAAGGGAGTGTGGCCAACCATCTCAGTGCCAACAGGGTAGGAACCAGGGGTGGATCAGAAGGGGAGCTAGAGCCCTCTCTCTAGTAGGGCCAGCCAGTAAGTCTGTTTATTTTTGGAGGGCTGACCCATAGGCCTGGGGAGCCTGTCTGACCCTGCGAGGGCACAGCATGTGGAATCATACAGAACAGAGGATAGGGGTGGGAGTAACTGGGCAAGTCAGAGGGAGAGGGACCCCTTCTGGCTGGAGGGGGTGCGTGTGCAGGCATCAGAGGTCCCAAGGGGACAGGGCTTGGGACAGAAGCAGTGACTGCAGGGGGATGGTATGGGCAAGAAATGGAGGTCAGACTTCTGAGGCCAGAGGGGACTCAGGCCTGCAGGGATGGGGGGAGGGACGTTTATATGCCTGTAGAGTGGGAGACAAGAGTCCAGGGGTCCTTCTCTAGGGAGACCACTGTGGGTCAAAGCTTCGAGTCCTGGTGGGGTCTGGGCCAGTGTTTGCTCCCAGTTTGCTATTTAGAATAACTAGAGGGATGTGGGAGGGTGTCCGGGCCCAAGACTCACCTTGAGGAGGGTCTGAGACAAGCAAAGAAAACAAAAAGACCCCAAAGAAAGGAATGTGGTTGGCCTGGGGCACAGTAATGGTCACCCTTGAAAGGCAACAGGGGTGGGTGTCTTTGACCAGGGTGTGTTGGGGGGGGGGGGGACTCCAGTAGCTGGGCTAGGGGAGAAGGGAGGGTCCTGGGTCCCCAGTCTCAGTGTGCACGCAGTTGGGGAAGCATCACCAACTGGGCACAAGTCCCCGGACAGCATATGTCTTGGTGGTGATGGTGGTAGGACTCGCTGGGGCTGGCAGTTACCTGGGAGGAACGGCGGGGTTCCCCTCTCCATGTGCACACCTATGGTGTACGGAGCTGGGGGCGCACCACCACGAATATAAGTCGCGTGCCAGGGGCGGGGACTCCAGACCCTTAATGCGTGGTGGGGTGGTGGGTAACGATCTGGAAGGGGCCGCAGGGTCCTAACCCTGGTGTATCGGGGTTGGGGGCGCTTAGCTGGAGCAAAGGGTGCCGGGGTGGCGCGGGGTCCCGGGGCGGCGCGGGATCCCAAAATCAGGGGGTTCGGGGCCCGAGACCGGGTCGCGGGGCGGGCGGGCGGGCACTCACTGTTTGAACATCTTCTCCATGTCCTTGATCTGCTTCCTAGAGAACTCCTTGAACTCGGTGTAGGGGTTGAAGACGCGACGGCTAGGCGACTGGGGCTCGCCGATGCCCTGGTTGAGGTCGGCGCGCCGCAGCAGCTTGGCGCTCAGCTCTTCGTCCGCGCTGCCCAGCGCCTCGTCGGGCGCCCCGGCGGCCGCCGCCGCAGCCCCGTTCAGCCCCGGCTGCTCCGCGACGTCGCCACCGCCCTCGCCCTCCATCTGCAGCCGCCGGTTCAGCTTGGTGGCCAGCTCGTCCGTGGCCATGGTGGCCCGCGCGGCGCTCGCCTCGGCTCGGCCTCTGCTCGCGGCTCCGCGCACAGCCGCCGGCCGCGCTCTTCCTCTTCCTGACACTCCCCCGCGCCAGGCGCCGCCCCCGAGGGTGGGACTTGTGCCCCCGGCAGGGACCGCCCGCCCCGCCCCCCCGCCACCGCGCGTGATTTTTCCTGGTCGCTGAGGTTCAGGTGGGCAGGGCGCTTAGAGCCCGCAGTCGTCTCTCCCTGTAAGGCTGGGTGGGGGGCCGTAAGAACCGATTTCCCCGGTTCATCCTCCTTGTGGCCCCTGAGCGGGGAGGTCAGGGCGGGGGCTGGGGCGGGAAGGAGAACGGCTTCCTCCTCCGCAGTTTGGGTGTGGGTCGGGGGCTGAGGTGGGGACCATCCCTCCAACCCGTTCTCTGGAATCCCCACGCAGTGAAGTCGTAATCTTGTGTCTGTGACACCCTGTCGGTTGCCATGGAGACGATTCGATGTTAAACACTGGCATTCTCAATGAGGGTTGCCAGGGGTATGAAGAAGGTGGACCTGGGGAGCCGGAACCCCAGTTTGGATTGCGCCGTGGCTGCAGCTGCTGCAATCCTTCGGCAAAGGATAGACCAGTAACTTCGAGGGAGATGGGGCTGGGCTTCCTCTGGGAACTTCATCCCCTCCATCCCCGTCCCCAGCGGGAGAGGGAAAGGGGAAGGAAGAGTCTGGTCCTCCCGCCTGCACCATCGCAGAGATGCAGAGATGACTTGGCAGATGAGCTGTGGGGCCCGGGCGGTCTTCAGTGCCTCCGCTTGGGGGGAACTAACGGGGAGATTTTGATGTTGCCTTTTTGATGGCGGCCCCAGAGGAGAGATGTCCTGTCCGAAGGCTTGTAAGACATGGCTGGGGGAAGAGTTCAGAGAGAATGTATCTCTGTGGTTTAGCCTGTCACCTTAACACTGCAAACCCGTGGATCTCCAGCGCCAGAACCACTGCGGCACTGATCAATAATGCAGATTCCCAGGCCCCAGTCCAGACAGACAAAACTGATCTCTGGGGTGGGAACCAGAAATTTGCATTATATTTTATTTTTTGAGATAGCGTCTCTTTTTTGTTGCCCCTGCTAGAGTGCAGTGGCCTCAGCCTAGCTTACTGCGATGTCAAACTCCTAGGATCAAGCCGTCCTCCTGCCTCAGCCCCTGACTGGGACTACAGATGCCTGCCACAGAGCCTGGCTAGATTTTTTTTTTTCTGTTTTTAGTAGAGATGGGGGTCTCACTCTTGCTCAGGCTGGTCTTGAACTCCTGAGCACCAGGGATCCTCCCAGCTTGGCCTCCTGGGAATCTGCATTTCTACAAGCACCCAGGATAGTTCTTGTCACTAAAATTTGAGACTCGCTAATCTGGAAGGGGAACTATGCTTTGGGAGTGTTTTTTAAAATGTTAGGACAATATTGAGGAGCCCTATGCAGAAGAAACCATACCCACCAGTCAAGCTGCTTGCAGGCAGGCAGCGTCTGAGAACGGAGGCCCAGCAAGCTGGAACGAAGGGATTGGCATAGAACGGACGCTTCATTGATATTTGTCAGTTTGCTGTGTTTAAGAACATTGCTGGATTAATTAATTTTTTTTTTTTTTTTGAGACAGAGCCTCAAGCTGTCCCCTTGGGTGGAGTGCTATGGCTTCACTGCTCACAGCAACCTCCTACTCCTGGGCTCAAGCGAGTCTCCTGCCTCAGCCTCCCAAGTAGCTGGGACCACAGGCGCCCGCCACAACGCCCGGCTATTTTGTGGTTGCAGCCATCATTGTTGTTTGGCGGGTCCTGGCTGGATTCGAACCTGCCACCTTAGGTGTATGTGGCTGGCGCCTTAGCCCCTTGAGCCACAGGTGCTGAGCCGGATTAATTTATTATAAAAGGTTATTTTTAAAAGAATGAAATTGAGAAAAATTCCCATTAAGATTCAGAACAATGTGAAATTTTCTTTACTTGTTTGTGAGATTGTTTCTGAGTCCAATAAAGATGCTCAGCTTAAATGATTTTTGTCTTTTTAAGGCTCTGAATTAAGTTCCTGTTAGTCTCTGGCAGTTTGGTCCAGCTACTTTTTTTTTGGCTGGGGCTGGGTTTGAACCTGCCACCTCCAGCATATGGGACCAGTGCCCTACTCCTTTGAGCCACAGGTGCCACCCTAGTCCAGCTACTGCGAAAGGCAGGTTTCCATATCTCCCATGTGTGGCTTTGAAGGACCCAACAGAAGTAAAATAGTTTGTTATTTAATGAATGAATGTAAAGGAATACGGTGTAGAGTGCAATGTTTGAAATGATGTTGGTTAGATGCTTGGGTTTGCCACATCGTCTCTTTCTCACAAAGCAGCTAATTACTTTCGAAACTCTGGCAAGCCTCAGTTTACCCAAATATATGATTTCTAACGGTTCGGCGTGACACAGGGAAGCCTTTTTTGTGAAATGTTTTGTAGCTGATGTGGAAACAAACTTAACAGTGAGGAGATTATGTGGGGGGTTTTGCCTTCTTGGAAAACAACTTACATCTATGTGTAAAACCTGGGGTTTGGGGTAGAATTACTTGGGGACTGTATGTGTTAAACTCCCAGCTGAATGACCTTTTTCCTGTGTGGACATAACCCTTGGGAGGGAAGGTGGGCCCCCTGCGCACAGGTGGGGGAATTCCTGTTCATTATCTATTGTGTTTGGTAAAAGGGCCACTGAATGCCAGGGCTGCTGCTATTAAACTCAGTAAATGCTCCCCGGATGGGTGAGTCCTTTTCACACCTCTTGGGTTGATTTTTCACCAGGTTTTCAGCATTTGCAAAGCTCTGAGGGTGGTGGCTACAGGGTGACACCACAAGCTGCCCAGTGCTCTTCCTGGTTTCAGAGGCTGTGAGTCCAGACCTTGACTATAGAGATAACTGTTGATTTGTTTTAAAGCCAGAGATGCACGCTGGGGACTACATTTTATTGGAACTTTTTTTTTTCCTTTCTGAAGTCCTTAGACTTCAGGAAAAGCGCTTTTTAGGGAATCTAAGAAGTAGTGAATGAAGGAAAAACAGAGAAAAGTGATGAACCCTGATTGGAGGTGAACCTTCCAGGAAAAATCAGTTGCCTCTTGATTCCAGGAAGTCACTTTAGAATGACCCTGAAACCTGTGCCCCAAGCATAGATTGCGGCATAAAGAAATGATCTGGACTGGTGACACATTACAGCATTTGGTCATGTGGAAAGAATGATCTTCAGGAAAAATCACACCCTCGGTGAAGGATTTTTACAGAGACAGTGGCGAGCCAGCGCCAGTTCTGACAATATTCCAATGGCAAGGGAGCCAGGCAGACTGAGTCACCATTACTTCTGTTTCTCTCCCTCCCACACCTACTTGTATAACTGTCTTTTGGGGAGGGGCGAAGTAATATTAAGAAAAAACAACCTCACTTTGAAAAGGGAGGGAGCGATACTAGAAAGGAAGACAGCTCTGAGCAGAGCTCTTAGGTGCCGGGGAGATGGCATGAACGGTTGAGGGCATTGCAGAGCCCAACAACACTGGGTGGTCCCCCCAGCCACAGCCCCACATGCTGGGAAAACCAAGAAGGGATTTAGGGAGGCTGTCAAAGATAAAGTTGTATTCCTAAAACGCAGTGCTCACTTATCCCTTTACAAATACCAGCTTACTAACGAATCATTACAAACACTCCATCACCATCAGGAAAGCCTTGATGAATGGAGGAAGGTGCACAGAGGTCGAGGTTCAGGGGAAGCACAAATACTGGTTGGGAGCGATCTGAGTGAGTGCAGGATGGGGGTCATAGCATGGTTGGCCTCAGAGGTGGTCTCTTTTCTTGTAAGACCTGGAAGCCCAGGAAGGGTGCCTGGAGGGGAGGAACTGATGTTAGGCAGGCATTTATATGGTGGGATGGGGGAGGGGTGTGGAGTCAGGAGGAAAGGGGGTGAGGATGGGGCAGGAGCCGCAGGTAAACCCATCATTAGAAACCAACTTATCTGTGGAGCTCTCTTTTTGTGGTTATCTTGGATACTGTGAACCTACTTGAAAACCAAGATCGTCTTTCAGATTACTTGCAGATGCCCAGCGGGGCACGTTTTTCTGCTTCACAGTCATAGGCGGTTAGTTCTGGGTCCAAGTTTAACACCCTGAGAAGCCCCAGGCTTACTCCAAAAGAGTAGAGTATGTGTGTTTGGGGAGGGGGGAGGTATCTTAAAATTCAGCAATTCTTCTCCTGCGGCACCCTCTTGGACCCCTTCCAAAGGCGGTAATAATACCAGCAGCTAATTTTGATTTTTATACTTGCAACAGCTCCTCTGTGAAAGCAAGGTGCGGCCATGCCCGGACACATTTATTAAGTGTGTTGGGCACTGGTCCTGGAAGTTGCAGGCAAGCAGGGGACCTGGTGGTGGGGGCTGGAATAGCTCTTCCAGCTAAAGCCCCTTGTGGTTGGGACCCAGCACTTTTCATCGCCTATAACGAGGTATTAATAAAATATCTGTCCTTCCCAACATAACTTCCACCGGGAGGAGGCCTGTCTGGTTCAATTTTGGATCCAGTGCCTGGCAGGGTACCTGGCCTGAGGCTAGTACTGGAAAAATATCTCTTGAATGAATGCATGATTCATTCATGCTCTGCCTGAGGGCTGGGACGGATTGGGTGTTCTCTCAGTGACTCTTCCAGAGCATCCGGTGGCCCATTTTTAGGTCTCAAGGTCATTGCCAAGAAAGAGAAGCCGCTAAAGTGACACCTCTGTGTACCCACATGACTCAACACAAAGTGAACAGGAGCTCTTAAAAAACAAGGCTCTCAAGTGTCTGTCCCCTGTCTTCTCCGAGGACAGCGTCAGCAGCATCAGATACGGGTTGAGACCCAGTGACCTGCTGGTCCTTGGGCATCTCTGTGGCCCAGAGGTCATTTAAGCAGCTCTCTGCTCAGCAGACAAGGCGGGAGGAGTAGAAGATCCAGGTAAACCCTGCACGTGGCCACTGCAGGGTTACCCTAGAACTTGGGAAACCGAAAGGGACATTGCGAAATCAACGCATAATGAACTGGTGCAGAGATGGGCAAAATTAGTTGAAAGCAAGCCTGGTGCCTTGGCTAGGAGCACCTGACCCAAGTAAGCTATGAACTAAGGAAAGCAGATGACTCTCAGAAGGGGGCTAATAAGCCAGGATAGGGGGGAAAAGAATGTACCGAAGAGGGAGGCATCCTTTCAGGCTCCGTCCCAGGGAGGCAGGTCTCCCAGGCCCCCCTGGAAAAGCTCCTTAGTGCACAGATGCAGCTCTCTGATGGTGAAAGGCAGTGTTCCCTGATGGTTAGAAGCTGGGTTTGGAAATGCCAGGAGGGATGACGTCGGGCAAGTTATTTTACCATCTTGGTCTTGGTGCATTGTCAATAGAAGGGGAGACCTCTCTTCTCCTAGAGTACTTGAGAGGATTAAATGAGAAAAGTTACATGGCACATTGTAAAAGTGCAGTATGCTCTCAGTGGCGAAGGTGACAATAATCTGGCTTTCTGGTCGTTGTGTGGCAGGCAGTAGACATGCAGATATTCATAATCCAGTCTGGCTGACGGTTTAACACACAGGGGTCAGCAAATCTGGCCCACTGCCTATTTTTATCAATAAAGTTTTACAGGGACACAGCCATGCCCTTCAGAGTTGAGACTTCTGGCTGATAAAGCATAGTGGTCCTTACTAGCAAGAGGGCTTTTACCGTCTTGCCCTTTACAGAACAAGTTTGCCAACCCTATTCTCATCCGTCTGGTTCCTCGACTTCACCGAGGAAAGCCATAGATGGAGCAGGTAAAGGTATGAAGTCTGGGCTCTGACACTTGTTCTGTGATCTTGGCCAAGCTGTTTACTCCGGACTCATGGATTTCACAGGTGGGACAGGAGTGATGACAATGAGGATTAAGGGATGATGTATGGGCCATGCTTTGCGCAGTATCTGATGGCTAATAAGGACACTATACAAAGTAGTTACTATTATTAGCTATTAAAAGTTCAAGTGTTGAAAGGCACAAAGAAACCCAGAAGAGGGTCATTGCTGCATGCAGCTCTCTTTAAAGAATGCCCATTAGTGACCCTGTACAAAGTTGATAAATGTATGTGAGCGTCAAAGGCGAGAGCTTACACCTAACATACCCAGTAAATTAGGGATTCCACCTCCTTTGCAGTGAAAGCCATAGATCAGAATGTGAAACAGGGAGCAAAGGTCAAGGTCATGGGTTAGAGCCCAGCAGAATCAGTACCTGGCACATAGTAGGGCTCCCAGTATTTGTCGCCTGAATGAATGAAGGCTGGGTGTTTATAAAAAGTGATTCACTAGTTAGCTCAGCGCCTGTAGCTCAGTGGCTAGGGCGCCAGCCACATACACCTGAGCTGGTGGGTTCGAATCCAACCTGGGCCAAGTACAACCAAAAAATAGCTGGGTGTTGTGGCGGGCGCCTGCAGTCCCAGCTACTTGGGAGGCTGAGGCAAGAGAATTGCTTAAGCCCAAGAGTTTGAGGTTGCTGTGAGCTGTGACGCCATGGCACTGGCACTCTACTGAGGGCAATGTAGTGAGACTCTGTCTCAAAAAAAAAAAAGTGATTTACTAGTCACAGGGTACCTCTGATCTCTCTGATGATAAGACCACAGTTAGCTAGAATATAAAATTTCTGCCTCCAAAATTTTAGGGTCTTAGAAAG
>CAUYQV010067869.1:0-37510 GCA_963574575.1 Galagoides demidoff | reverse complement strand
TAGCTGGGACCATAGGCGCCCACCACAACACCTGGCTATTTTTTGGTTGCAGCCATCATTGTTGTTTGGCGGGCCTGGGCTGGATTCGAACCCACCACCTTAGGTGTATGTGGCTGGCGCCTTAGCCACTTGAGCCACAGGTGCCAAGCCTGATCTGAGGATTTTAACCCCTACTTTATTATTTCCGTTTGCTTCCTATATCTTTGCGTATTTCTCTACTTATAGGTAATTTGAAGTTTATAATATGCTACCTTCTAATAATACTGAAGGCCTGGGTCATGTTTGGTTTTTATCTGTGCTATTTGTTGAATTTATTGTTGGTTAGGTGTGACAAGATTGAAATTTAGGTGGCTACCATTATCTTCTAGTTTAAGAATCTAGTTTTTCTGTTTTTAGCGTAAATTTCTGCTGTAATATTAGCCATCTTTTTCTTTATGGAGTCACTGAGTCCAACTACCATATGCAGCTTTTGATAAGATGCTTTCAGGTTTATTTGAACTCCATTTTAAACTTTTCTTATCTCCCTCATCTGTTAAATGAGGGTATTAACTTCAACTCCAAAATTTTGTGAGTCTGTGATTCTTAGTACCTTGATAATTGGGGCTAAAACAGCTCATCTTTCTTTGTATTTGCATTTAATATTGACCATGTCCTCAATAAAACTTTGGCCTTTACTTGAATATTATTAGAAGCCTATAACATTGGATGCCAATTTCGTATTTCAGTTGTCTGTTTTGATAGTTTTTGCATATTTGTTCTATGCATTTAAAGATTTATACTTTGGCTAATGAATAAGGCAATTACTCATATATAGCCTTTCAATATCAGATTGAATAGACTGTAGTTTATTGAGTCTGAGTCATTTGATTGATTCTTTCTGGGACAACTTATTTTGTCCAATTGGCTTTTATTATAGTCAGAATTTGCAAATATAGCTTCCTTAACTATAATCAGAATTTAATATCATTTAAAAAATAATATAACAATATATTGTCTTTTGTAAAATTAGAACACTTCAAGTAAATTGAAAGTGCCCTTTAACCTCAGCTTGAACTTTGTTCTGTCTTACCATAGTTAACTATTTTAATGAGTTTGGTGTGACAGGAAGAGGTTGAAACTTCAGACTAAAATGGCTCACGGAGTCCCAGGAAGAGAAAAGGAACACAGATATCCTTTATATGGACCAGTGAGATGCTTGAGTTTCAAGTGTAAAGAGAAAAACTTAACATGCTTCTACTTTAAAAGAATGATAACTTAAAAGTAAAGAGAAAAACTTAACATGCTTCCACTTTAAAAGAATGATAACTTAAAAGGAAGTAATAATAATAATAATCATAATGATAGCAGCTACCATTCTCTGAATAATTTACCATGTGCCATGTCTTGTTCTAAGTGCTAACACATGTGAGTTAATCCATACAACCAACAACCCAGCAACACTGTTACTCTCATTTTACAGAAGAGAAAATGGGGGAATAGAATGGGCAGATTAGTAACCATCATTCCTCTATTTTCTCTGCTGGACGGTAGTAAATGGCCAAATGTCTTTTGTAAAGCCTGTCATTTGTCATTGCCAACAAACTACGTCTTAGTGTACATAAGAATTCAGCAAATGTGCTACCTGAATACCCTGTGAAGAAAGTCAGTGAGTAAAAAGATCAAGATAGAAGACCTGGAATTTATAAAATGTGTTAACTGAAAACATTTTAAATGGAGTAATATTAACGAAGTGAAAAAAGTTAATTTGTCTTGGTGGAATGGCTTAGCTATTTAATTTGATGGAATGTTAGAAAAATATTAGTTAATCATCACTATGAGGATAGGAAGCAGGATTGAAATGCTTGATAGAAAACTTCCAAATCAAGGAAGAAGAAAAGGAAATGTGGAGAGACACAACATAATCAAGTAAAGAGGAAGCAAAAAACATTTGATAAGTAATAGAAAATGAGGTGAAAGGAATAAAATGAAATGTGTATCTGTTATTGTTAACTAGGAATGAGCTGAAATGACCCCAAAAGTCAAGTCTTGGAGGTCACACAGGTTAGTGAGTGGTGGGTAGGTGTGTTTGTGTGTTTATGAGTTAGTAACAAAGAAAGGTTGAAAGTGAATGATTGGGGAAGGACAGACTAGGAAATATAAACAAAGTAAAGCAAAAGTAGTAATATTAATGTCAAAGAAAAATTCCAAGGTCAAAAACATTGACTAGGTCAAAGATAAGATATTATATATTTATAAGTTGGAATTCTTGAAGATACTGTGAGTCTTTATGCAGTAGAACTAAGGTAACAACATGACTCCTACATAAGCAGAGCAAAATCTCTAAGCAGTGCAACTTGGTAAGATGACAGTTATGAGAATTTAAAATACCCCTTTCAGAATTCGACATATCAAGAAGACAAAAAATAAGCAAGGATATTCAATAATATAGTCAAGAAATTCGATTTCGAGATGCATTAGGATCCCATTTTTGAGAACATACTTGTGGATGTTTTCTAGCTGGGAGTGAAAGAAGGAGATGTGATATGTAAGAAATGGTAGAAGTAATCTGGGAGTCCAGTAAAAAGAAATAACTGGATGATAGCTAGTTTCCTAGAAATTCTCGTCCAAATTAGAATTGGAAGCTAATGAGATCCTAAAATTATGCTTTGAAGAAAGTGAATTGAATTTTAAGAAATTATATACTATAATGTGATTAAGAAACTGAAAACATTTGGGATAAGGAGGGAAAAAAACCCATGAATTTTCCCCCATAAGAGGATAAAATAGCATTGGAAAAACTGCAAAAAAGTCATAGTACAAATGTGAAACAAACTAAAATGTTGTGTGAGTTGACGTATTTGACGTGTATGAAAAGAATCCATTTGAACCAAACCCTGGAAAAATTTTCTTTTGGAGAGCATATACTTTGGCTTTGCAGCAAATTCTATGTATTTACAGGACCTTAATGTAATTAAATACTGTTGTTTCTCAACTTTTTCATTCTGCGTATGGAGAAAGTATGTTACTTTTATGTTCACGAAACATTAAAAACTTTATTATATTTTGTTACAGATTTCATTGTGATCTAAAACATTAGTAGAAATCAACAAAAAGTTGAATAAAAAATAAGTACTTAGAAATGATGTAATATTCTTCTTTAAAAAAACAGGAGAGAAAATTTAAAATTCATATTACACATTATCTTGAAATGTGCCAGTTACTACTTAAATTTAAATTAATTAAAACCAAATATTTAAAAAATTTGTTTCTTCAGTAGAGTTAGATCATTCAGTGCTTAATAGCCACCTGTAGCTAGTAGTGCCACATTGGCAGATACAGAACATAAGAAAGTTCAGTTGGGCAGCTAGAAAGTAGTGCAAAAGAGAACACTTCAGGTGTGTGGGTCATAACTCATCTGGCATTGAGAGGGATACTGAAAATCTTCAATAGCTTGCTTTACTTAAAATAGAAAAAGACTGATAAGTACCCAACTTAAGAAGTTAGAAAAAAAATGAATCAAAAAAAAAGAGAAAAGAATTCTAAAAATAAATACTGAAAATAATGAGATAGAATTAAAACATAGAAATACTGAAAATGATCAGGAGAAAGTAGAGATTCTGAACAGGCTACAGTTAATGAAAAGGAAATAAAATTATATTTATTAGTTACCACATTGAGATGATATGCTAACTGAATTACATTTATCCCTTTAAAAAAAGAGTATGCTTTTGTTTTTCATTCTAATAAATGATAGGGAAACTAGTATAATCATCATACTAGTACTTGTTAAAGATAATTTTTTAAAAAATCAACTTAAGAATTTGGATGCAAAAATTCTAAATATTATCTAATTACTTAGAATTAAAGAATAACATTTTCTTGGAATGCAGAGATAATTCATAATAGGAAACCTATTAATATAATTTGTTGTATGTTGTAAGAGAGAAAAGCCGTGTGATTCTATTAGATGCTAAAACGAAATTTGATAAAATAATTAAAACTCCAAATATAATAATAATTATGGTGAAACTACTCAAGCTATAGAAATAATAATACCATTTCCACCTAGGGTGGTTATAAAATCTAATGACTTAATACATGTAAAAACAGTGTCTGGCACACAGAAATCATTAATTGTTAGCTATTTTTATTACTTAAACACTATAAAGTTGATTTGCAAAAAAATGGCAAATATTGCATTGAATGGCAAACCATTTTGGTTAAAATAGTAAATAAGACAGAGTTGTTTGTTCTTACCACTATATGCATTTTTTGAGATTGTTTTATTTCTCTAAATGCAATCAAAGTAGTAAATTAAATAGCTGATATAAATACTAAAAGAGGAGATAAAATATATTTTAAGTACAAATGGTGTGATTATATACCTAGAAAATCTAGGAAGACTACGAAAGAGCAGTTAGTGATAGTGTTAGATGTTGTGAATATAAGATAAATACAAAAAAAAGAACACTTCTTCATTGTTGCAATAACTAGTTAGAAATGAAAAGGAAAAAGCATATTATGAAAATTTTCACTGATAAAAATGTAACAAAATTATTCTTCACCAAGAAAATGATTCTATCCTAAAATTAGAATATAAGGAAAATCAGTCAACCTTTTAAAAATTAACATATGAATTTAATTCATTTTTAGTTAGAAACCTAGTATATCATTTTGGAAATTAAGATGATTTTAAAGTTCATGTGGAAAATATGTTTTAAGAGTACCTAGGCAAAATATCTTTAATTCTGTTGTTGTTAACAGTCTCTCCTCCTCCTTTCCACTACAAGTTCATATTTGCATGGAAAAAAATGGGGAAGAAAACAATCGTGCCATTTGGGTGGCATTTTCCCCACTAACCTCAGTGTGGTTGGGAATTCATGGAGAGTTAGAGGGGTGATCATATTTAGATCTTCATGTATTTTTTGATTCTTTCACTTATTATGAGGAATACTATTTTAAAGTTTTATTTATTTATTTATTGAGACAGAGTCTCACCTGGTCACCCTTGGTAGAATGCATGGCGTCATAGCTTATAGCAACCTTGGGTTCAAGTGATCGTCTAGCCTCAGCTTCCCCAAGTAGCTGGGACTACAGGCGCCTGCCACAATGACCAGTTTTTTTTTTTTGGCTGGAGGTGCTTTTGAACCTGCCACCTCTGGTATATGGGGCCAGCTTCCTACTCCTTTGAGCCATGGGCACCTCCCTGCTCAGCTGTTTTTTTAGAGATGGGGTCTTGCTCTGGTTCTGGCTGGTCTTGAACCTATGAATTCAGGCAATCCACTTGCCTCAGCCTCCCAAGTGCTGGATTACAAGTGTGAGCCATTGTCTCCGGCCTGGAATGTTATTTTTTTAATATGAAAAATTTAATAGAGAAAAAAAATTAATAGAGTTTAATAACTTTTTACTCTAAAGTTGTAATTCTGTCTTAAACTAAAAAAAAAAAAGCATATTATTTGTTGATGTAAGAGTTTTAAAAATTTGTTTTCTAGTACATACTAAAAAATTGGAATTTAATTTATTTCAGCATTCCTGAATGTTTGGTACTTTCTACAAAGGCAAGGTTAATTTTTAACTCAAAAATTCTGAAAGGAATTTTCTCTTCTCTCTCTTATTACCCTCCCACCCCAAGGTATGCAGCCACTCATGTATTCGGTTCAGGAAGCATTAAATGCCAGACCGTGGTGGATTCGTATGGGGACTGACATTTGTTACTATAAGTAAGTATTCTAAGAAAACCAGGATATCAGCTTACTACAAAAGAGAATATTAACTTTATTTATTTCAGTGTAAAGTTAAAAAATAGAATAATTATTGCATACTTTGAGCTATATTACTATGCTTTAGTAATTCTAAAGAGTCCTTTAGAATTTGAGATTTAAGAGGTATATATAAGAAAAAAACAAAATGTATTTTGTAGATAGACAAACTTTAGTTCAAATCTGTCTCCACCGCGTAGATAGTTATATATTCTGTTTTTTCATCTTAAAAGCTCTGGAAATTTCATTGAATAAACCTGAAATTAGAAATTATAGGTAATAATTTACAGTGGCTTTATGTTGTTCCTATGATATCAAATATAATTCTTATCTTTCCCCTTTTTATATTAATACACAAATATTACCTTATTTTAATTTTCAGAATATCAGCTGGAGATGTATTCCATCTGTTTGTGTTATATCAGCTTACACAGTTCATCTCTGACTTCAGATCTTAGTGATATAGAAATAAGTGCTAGAAATCATTTGCTCCTTCTATAGAATAAATGAATTATTCCTCAACTTCACTTCTAAGTAATCTAGAATTCTTATATACCCCACTTCCCATTTTACTCAGTGTTGGTACATAATATGTTTTCAGACAGCTTCCATTGTTGAATCCACTTGGCATCCTTGTTTCTTCTCTGTTACTCATCTCAGTCCTTACCTTTCTGTGTTTTTGTATCATACTTAACTAGCACTAATGCTCTTCTTTTTTAGCTTTATCAGTTAGAAGGTGACAACTTCTAAAATTGAACTTAGTAGATAAGGTATAAAGGCTGAGAACGCTGAACAAAGCTTACTGTTTTTTAATGTATATGGACATTATATTGATGTATCTGTGCTGAATTATATGGCATCAAAAGTTCCCACCAAAAAACTCAGATATGGGTATAGACAAAAAAAATCAAGATCTCGGACTCCATATGAAACCATTTCCTACAGAAAACTTTTTCAATTTTTGCTACAAAAAATTCAAATTACATCCACATTTTTCCACTGTTACATTTTCTATGAGATTTAAGGCTTCTGGTTAAATAAATTTAAATGTCACCTAGTTAATTTATAGGCTTCACTTTTCTCTTTTATTTTTTTCTCATTCGTTTGTTAAAGAAACAGGATTATTTGTCATATAGGATTTTTCACATTTGAATTTATTGTATCTGTGTGTTTTAAGAAATACTTCTATCTCACCACTTTTTTATAAACTGGTACTTAGAACTAGAAACTTGGTCAACTTCAGGCTTGATTTTGTCAAGAATGAATGCATCATAGATGGGGCAATGAATTCTCATTGTACCACACCAGGAAATATTACTTCTGATTATTTCTCTTTTGCAATCTGGTTAGCAAATTCAAATGTTGTAGCCTGATCTGTCTCCTATAACAGTGTCCATCAGCCTCCCTTCTAACGGTTATAGCAGCCATTGATGATCTTTGGCTAGATCTGGTAATGTGTGTGGTTGTCAAGGTAGGGTTTTAAAAATTTTGTTGATGTGTAGAGTTTTAGATCCATTTAATTAATAAATCCAGAATTGAAAAGTAATGTTGTTGGCTGATAACAATTAACTTTTATCAGTACTAATTCTATTTTTGATGGGGTATTTAAGTTAAACTTTTTACAGAGTGAGCGTTTTCTTTTTTCCCCTGAAGTTCTATTTAATAAAATTAGCAAAGAAAATCAGAATATTTGTGTGTAATAACATGTCTTATGCTTTTCTATTGCAGAAATCACTTCTCAAGAAGTTCAGTTGCTGCAGGTGGGCAGAAGGGAAAATCCTATTATACAATGACATTCACTGTCAATTTTCCACATAAAGATGACGTTTGCTACTTCGCTTATCACTACCCATATACATATTCAGCTTTACAGGTGAGAACTAATTTGTATTATGAATATTGCTGTGTTGTATGCATGTGTGTAGCAATTGAAGAAAAGTTGTTTTTAATAAAATAAGAAAAATATTCAACATTGACAGTTTAAAAAACACTACAATATTTGTTGAAAACATTAAAGGGAGTAAAATGAGAATGCAGTTCTTTTTAAATAGAAATATTAAGGACTTCTCATCTTTTGTTGAAGTCTATAAACCTCTAAGCTGAGGTTCCATGATTGCAACTTTTAACTAGATGACATTTAAATTTACTTAACCAGAAGCATTAAATCTCGTAGAAAATGTAACAGTGGAAAAATGTGGATATAATTTGAATTTTTTGTAGCAAAAATTGAAAAAGTTTTCTGTAGGAAATGGTTTCATATGGAGTCCTAGATCTTGATTTTTTTTGTCTATACCCATATCTGAGTTTTTTGGTGGGAACTTTTGATTTTTAAATGTTTGCAATGTAAAGCAAAACTAAACAAAGTAAACCAAGAAGGTAAATGATCAACTGTGGTAGATTTATTATCAGATAGCCTGTCTTTTGTAATGGTCAAGGATCCTGAAGGTATGGTCAGTTTACTAAGAAAGATATCAGAGCGCTATGATTAGAAACAAGCTTCCAAAATCAGAGAGGGGAAAATGAAAGAACAACAGTTTATAGAGTAGATAAGGTATCAAGGCTGAGAACGCTGAACAAAGCTTACTGTATTTTAATGTATATGGACATTATATTGATGTATCTGTGCTGAATTATATGGCATCAATATATATACTTAATGACTTAGTAATTTGATTTTTGGGTAATTTATCCTAATTATAAAAGTATGTCACAATTATTTTCACCATTTCTATTTGCCCAGTTATATATTATTGTTTACTGATCTTACCTTTGTAATACGTTTTGAATTCTCCTGCTTTCTTTCAGTCCCAGGACCATCACCCTTTCCAGGATGACCGTTGTTTCTCACGTGGTCTTCTGCCTCCTCTTTCTAACTGCTGTCCTAGGGTTCACTCTTACCCCCTAGACTCTTCGTTAGTCTTTTCTCCCCAGTTTAGCCAGAAGGCTCTATTATAGCTAATCTCTTGCCCTTTATATGATGTCTGAAATTCTTACCATGGTTTATCCTGTCCTTTTTCTACTATTTTTCTTTCACATTTTTTTGCCATGTCCACATACTGTTGGACTATTATTTATTCGATACTTATTTTTAAATAGTCTTTTAAAAAGATCATTTCTTAAAATTTATCCTCATCCTTAGTTACCGTTCATGAAATTACTGGTTTAATGTGCTAGACTTTTTTTCTAATTCACAGTAAAACATATACCTATTAAATGTTTTTAAAAGGTTATCCATGTATCACTTAGTTGTTTCAGTTACCATTAGTACGTACACTATGCTTTGGGAACGACTGATCTGTCAGGCCTTTCATTCTGTCCCCAGATTCTCTGTTTCTCACCCTTGTTCTTTCTGCTTTAGCTGTAAGAAATCTTTGTAAATTCTTTGAAAAGCCCTGATTTTTCTTGTGGTATTGCATACTTTTCCTTCTGCCTGTAGTACTCCTCTCTGTCTTCTTCACTCGTCCTTTGGATCTCAGTTTAAATGTGATTTTCTCCAGAAGACCTTTCCTTACTCTCCACTTGGCCAAGTACCCTTCCGTTACTAGAGGATCCATAGTATTCTATTTTTTTCCCTAGGTGGGGTCCATTTACTTATTGTTACATTTTCAGAACTCTGCACAGTTTCTGGCAAATAGTGACCATTCAGATTATGTAAATGAAGATAGGCAGGAGTTTGAAAACCAATTGAGTATCTAAAAATAAAAGATTGGACAATTTGTTTTTTGGTGTAGCCACATACTAAGACGATTAACACTGTTTCCCAACAGTGTGTATTTAACTGTTTACCGATGGGGAGTAGGATTCATAATTATAAATGTGTATGTGCATGTGTATGTATAAATCAATAAAATCAGATTATAAACTGTCTTTTATGTGATCACATGGTTACATAGACATTGCATTTATTAATAGTAATTTAGGTGATGCAATTATGGGTGTTTTAAAATTTTTCTTTGTATTCTCTGTGTCTCCTAGACATTTTACAATAAGCCGTATTAACTTTGAAATCAGGAAAAGAGGTTGTTAAAAAATTTCTGCTATGTAATTTTCATTGTTCAAATTTTAAGTTTATTTTGCAAGTCTATCGTCACTTATAATTCCAAAATTGAAAAGGCTTTGAAAACCAAAAGGTTTTTCTTAACTCATTTGGCAACAAAGCTTGAACTGAACTGATTATTTAGAATACTGAGTTCGCTTAGGGTGATTCTTCATATGTTTTGCTGCAGGAATGATAATGTGCTTATTATAAGTTATTGCCCCTGACCCTAGTGATGGTGTGGCATAATTAATAATATACCTGCTACTTCATCTTTTCTGAAATTTCATGAATACTAATGTTTAGACTGTATCTGGCCTTAAGAGTTTCAAATATCTGATTCACTTGCAGTTATGTGGAGATCTGGATGCATTATTTCTCTTTATCACAGAGTTTTTAAGTGATTGTATACTTTGCTTTAAATTTTTATTAAGATGCATCTTCAAAAATTGGAGTCAGCACACAATCCTCAGCAAATCTATTTTCGAAAAGATGTGTTATGTGAGACCCTGTCTGGAAACAGCTGCCCCTTGGTGACTATAACAGCAATGCCAGAGTCTAATTATTATGAACATATCTGTCAATTCAGTAAGTCTGTCTTTTCACTCATAATATCAGTCATTCTCACTTGTTTTTCTTTGCTTGATATATATTTTGTAAGGGAACAAACCTAAGTCAGAAGACCTAGGGTTCTAGTTTCAGTCCTGTTACTGCCAAGTCATGGGCCTCCCTCTGGGCCTCAGTTTCCTTCTCTTGAAAACGAGATCCCTTTTGATACTACTGATTTTTAGTTCTTATCCTTAGACATTGTATTCAAAGTAAATATAGCAAATTATTTTAAGGGTTCATGTAATATACCGTCAACTTAAAAATCAACAACTAATTTTGTTAATATTTATAAATAAAACAACCAGAAACCTATCAATTGTTCTGATTGTTAGCTCTGAATAGCTACTTGTTTTTCCCTGCCATTATATATGTTTTAAATTGCCTCAAATGTACAGCTGTGGTAGTAAAAATTAGAAAGCTGTTCTAATTTTGATAAGAAGGTTTAAGTAGTTTCAGAAAAGAGAGAAAGTTTGTTATGTATGAAAATATAAGTGATGAGCTGAGTGATTTTTTTTTGTAGATGAGCTAAGTGATTATTTTGTAGTCTTGTATGTCTAAATATATAGCTAAGAACTTTTTTTGGTGAATCTCTGAGCAGATTTTTAAAATTTTTTTTCTCTGTGCTTGTCATTGTGACTATAAGACAGGGATAAGATTGTATTTTCTTTCTTTTCCCTGTGATTTTATGAAGCATAATTTTGTATTTTAAACTTCCCTGACTACTTGCTCTTTATAAAATCAGGATTACATTAAAGAACTATTTTTACATGTTAGATTTGTCATTTGAAAATAAATGAGTGGCTCGAATGCTATTTATTGTTTTAGGTTCCTATTATGAGCTCTTTCAGGACATAGTTTATACTGGTTTTATTTTGTTTCCTTTGTAGGGCCTAGTGCAGTGCTTGTATCTGTTAGGTGCACAGTGAGTTCTCTGAATTTATATCAGAATTCAAAGTAGAGACATTTCTAAAGCCCCAAAGTAAAATATCATACAAACTTTTAGTAGCTGTTCATTTTAATTTGAGATTTTATGTGTACTTTAGGAAATCGCCCTTACGTTTTCTTATCTGCTCGGGTACATCCTGGAGAAACTAATGCAAGTTGGGTTATGAAAGGAACATTGGAGTATCTCATGAGTAATAACCCTACTGCTCAGAGCTTACGAGAATCCTATATTTTTAAAATTGTCCCTATGCTAAATCCAGATGGTGTCATCAATGGAAAGTAAGTTAAGCAATAGTTATAGAATATATTGTAGATTATTGTGGTTGTCCTATATAAACTTGTTGAAATAAATGTCCAGATTAATTAGGAAAGTAAACCTAGTGATTTCTCTAGAACAAAGAAATTTTTGGTGGGGAATTCATCTAAGGTAAACTTTAAATTGAAAGTATATTTTGTATGCTAGTGATATGAAATTTAAAAAAATGCTGTATCCATGAGAACATGATTTCATAAAATGTCTGTTTTGCTTGAATTGTTTTAGAAAAATTACAGTGTCAGGATGTAAGAGAGATTAACACGTACCTTTTATATTCCTTTAAAAAAAATTTGTTAGCAGCATGAACCTAGATTATTGTAGGATTTAGAATCTTCTGGGATCTCTTTGTACTGATGTGGAATGTTAACCTGATCTGCGAACCTTTTCCTGTTACGAAGAGTTCTAGTTTCTAACAGAAAGAATTCTTTAGATTGGAAATGTTGGAAAATAATTACTTTTTAAGCGGTGACATGCATATAGTTAGTACAATACATGTATTCTGGCAATTTGGCAAGGCCTCTGTAGTGCTTCTGAAAGATGGGACTTAGGCTAACTGGACAGCTCCAAAGACGAGAGGACAGTGTGTTATTTATTCAATACAATTAGTGTGAATATTTCTCCTAGTTTAGGAAGTTACTGAATTTTTAAAATATATGCAATTGTTTAAAATATAGAATTTCTTTCTAGTTATTATGTTATGGTTATGGAACTACAGTTGTGTCTCTTTTTAATTTAGAAACATATCAGCCACTTAGAATTCTTTTTATATTTATATTTGTTATCCCCTATGATTGTTTACTTAAGTTTTTGCTTGATGGCTTTAATACTTACTACCTATGAGTAAATGAAAGTGTGTTTGAATTTTTATAAGATTATGTACTTTTCATAACACTTGTCTTTCTCAGAAGGAGGATCCAGATAGCTAGTACTTTTGTAGCATTACTAATGAAGTCAAGATACAGAATGTTAGTATAGCAAATGGTTATTATATGGTGTGACCACTAAAATGTGACCACTAATAAGTTTTGTAAAACATGGAACAAAACCTCAGAATGAGAATTAACTTCTTTCTATAGCTTGAACAATTTTATTATAAATTGAAAAGTCTACCGCAGTTAAATGTATGTGACCCAAGATTTTGCACATAGCAAATGCTTAATAAGGGTTTATAATGATGTGCATTTGCTGGAGCCCACTCACTATACCTATCTGAAGTACTTTGTGGAATAGAGTCCCAAAGTTAAAACATAAAGGGACGTAGGGTTTATTGGTACCAATGTTCTTCTGTCTTTGTGTTTATGTATGTGTAGTCATCGCTGTTCTTTAAGTGGAGAGGATTTGAACAGACAGTGGCAAAGTCCAAATCCAGATTTACATCCTACGATTTACCATGCCAAAGGGCTACTGCAGTACTTGGCTGCAGTGAAGCGTTTACCCCTGGTAAGTGGCAATGTTGGTTTTTGCTTTATAAAGTCAAAGATAAAGTGTCTTTTTTAAAAATCACCTACCTCTTGGGTAATAATTATAGTGTCAAATTAATATAACACATACATACTCATATTTTATCAGAATGAATGTTTATAATTCTTTTTAGCCCTTTTTTGTCTTCCTTTTTGATGAATATTATCTATAATAGTAACTCCTGGTTATAAGTTTTAGGTATTTAACTTCACTGAGCACCAGTAATGCAGTGGTATGTATCTTCCAAATTCTCAAACTTGTAGAAGCTTACTTCTGACTTCTTTAGTTAGCTCTGAAACTGTTAAGTCTCTGTACACGTGGATATGTGGCACAGGTAGGGTGTCGGGCTGTACTGAGCTGTATATGTAAGCTGTTTTCACCAGCTTTGATTAGAGTGTTCCCATTACATGAGTATTTAAATTATTTAGTATATGTGCTGCCAAAGCAAGCACAATATTTAAATTATTTAATCTTTCATTGGGAAAAACAGGAAAACTTTGCAGAGGAGTAAAGTTGACAGGTCTGTACTTTATTTTTCATTTTTCAAATGATGCTCTTAAAAGTTAAATTGAAACCATATCCTTTTTTACAGTGTTTTTCATGAGAGCATTTTCTTGTTCTTTTAAATTAAATACATGTTTTTACATTCCTTTGGGGGCAGTGATGACTGCAGCTGTAGATTTGAATTATAATTAAATTTGTTATTTTGAAAATAGTGAATAGTAGATACAAAGGTGATGTAGGACCTGTAAAGGATTTAGCAATTCTAGAATTAATCATAGATCCATTCCCAGACTAGATATTATTACCTGTGTTGGTTCTACTTGTTAAATGGTGGCTCTGTTAACAGTAATATACTTGTCATTGTCATACTAACTACTTTTACTTAGCAATATATAAATTGGAAGGCTTTTAATTTTTTATTTTATTTTATTTTATTTATTTTTTTGAGACAGCGTCTCACTTTGTGACCCCTGGTAGAATGGCATGGTATCATAGCTCACAGCAACCTCAAACTCTTGGGCTCAAGTGATTCTCTTGCCTTAGCCTCCCAAGTAGCTGGGACTACAGGCACCTGCCACAATGCCTGGCTATTTTTAGAGACGAGGTCTCGCTCTGGCTCAGTCTGGTCACAAACCTGTGAGCTCAGGCAGTCCACCTGCCTTGGCCTTCCAAGTGCTAGGATTATAGGTGTGAGCCACCTTGTAACTAAATTTTTAAAAAAATCTATTTTCTTTTCAAGGTTTACTGTGATTATCATGGCCATTCCCGAAAGAAAAATGTGTTTATGTATGGCTGCAGCATCAAAGAGACAGTGTGGCATACAAATGATAATGCAGCTTCATGTGATGTTGTGGAAGACATGGGATACAGGGTGAGTATTAGAGATGATTCATGAGCTTTTGAGTTTCAGACTTGCATAAAAGGACAGAAAATAATTTAACGTGTACACATTCCTCAGATTCAGTAAGTGTTGCCATTTCGCCATTTTTATTTTTGATTTTTCATTTTAAAAGTTTGTGCTTTTCACATTTAGGTTTTTTAAAATCTATTTGGAATTAAGTTTTGTATGCGATGTGGAGGATCTAATTTTATTTTCCCTGTGGATACCAGTTGGCTCAGCACAGTTTACTAGACGGTACATCCTTCCTCTCGAGTTGATGAAGCCATCTGTTGCCTACTGTTTCCACATGGTTGGGGGTGTTGTGAGGCTCTCTGTTACGGTGGTTTGTTCTTGTTTCTGTCTCTTTGCATACCACATTGTTCTAATTGCTGTAGATTTATAGTTAGTATTAATATCTGACAGGATAAATTTTCCTTCCTCCCCCGACCCCCACATTGCCTTAACTCTTTTTTGTCTATATTCTTCCCTATGAATTTTAAGATCACTATGTAGATAAACTTTGTTAGGGTGTGTGTGAGAGTTGCACTGACTCTAAGTTGGAGAGAATTATGACCATGCGTTGGTATCTGTGAACACTGCCTATCTATCTATTCAATCAAGGCTTTATTTTTGTATTTTTTATTTTTTGGAGAAAATTTTGCTTTGTCGCCTGGGATGAGTGTAGTGATGTCATCATAGCTCGCTACGACTTCAGACTCCTGGGCTCAAGCTATCCTCCTGCCTTGGGCTCCTGAGCAGCCAGGACAACAGACAGACAGTACCATGCCCAGGTAATTTTTTTTACTGTTGCTCAGGCTGGTGTTGAACTCCTGGGCTCAAGTGATCCCCCCATTTTGCCCTCCCAGAATGCTGGAATTATAGGCATGAGCCATCTTACCTGGCTCAATCAAGTTCTTTATATTCTTCAGTGAAGATATAAAATTTCTTCATAAAGATGTGATATTTTTGTTAGCTTCTTTCTCAAATACTTCATGCTTTTTTTTTTTTTTTTTTTGAGACAGAGTCTCTCTCTGTTGCCCAGGCTAAAGTGCCATGGCATCAGCCTAGCTCACAGCAACCTCAAACTCCTGGGTTCAAGTGATTCTCCTGCCTCAGCTTTCCAAGTAGCTGGAATGACAGTCACCTGCTATGACACTAAGCTAATTTTTTTATTTTTCGTAGAGATGGGGCCTTGTTTTGCTCAGGCTGGTCTTGAACTCCTGAGCTCAAGCAATCCACCCTCCTCACTCTCCCAGAGTACTAGGATTATAGGTGTGAGCCACAGCCAGCCTTTATGACTTTTATTGCAATTGAGGATGGGAATTTTTGACCCACGTATCTTCCAGCCCCAGTTTATCATTGATGGTGCATAGGAAAGCTATTGACTTTTTTTAAAGAATAATTCCTATGAATTTTTGTACAGAGGATAATATATAAGAAGGGCAAAACATTTTTCGCCAGCAACGCTGGAAGCAAAAACTTAGTGAAGCAATATCTTCACAATTCTCAAATAAATTTCCAAACTTCACATTTTATATTCTGTCTTAACTATCAGTAAGCGTGAAAGTAAAAAAGAATGTTCTCAGATGTTGAAAGTCTTAAAAATTTGCCTCCCAAATGGTCTTTCTCTGGAAACTGGTATTCTTTCCAAAATAAAGGAGTATTCTGAATGAGGAAGGCATAAGGAAATTCCATCAAAGAAAGAGACAAAGCCCAGGATAAAGGTGACGGGAAGGCCTAAGAATGTATGTAAACTGCCCAATAGATCTATATTTAACAAATATTCCTACCACACTACCATCAGACAGTTGAGTCTTACTAGGTTAGACAACATTAAGTGAAGTGAACAGTAGATTAGTACAACTCAGGGAGGTAGAAGAGAAATAAGGAATATTTAGTTTAGATCCTGATAAACAATTTAAGAAAAGTGAGAATAGTGAGAGCCCAGAGAGTGAGAGAAAGCTAGACACACACAGAGCCTTTCACCAGTTGTGCTCTGGACACCACTGCCACTATTCCCACCATTCCCTTACGTAGGCATTCTTGCTTTTTTTTTTTTTTTTTTATCATATTTCATTTCTCAGGGAATTCTTAGACCCCTGAAATGAAGTCAGATCACACACTCACAAGATTCTCTCTCCTTCATAACATTTATAATTTAAAATTTTTGTATGTTATTTGTTAGATGGATTGGTAGATGAATGACAGACCAAGGTGGGAAGATAAATATAAGACATGTTTTCCCATTGTAAGAGATTAAAAGGAAAATAACCTCTCTTTTTGGTCCCGGGTTGTTTTTTTTTTCCATTAAAATTAATCTTCTTGTCCCAGTTTTTTTATTTGGTTGATTCTCTGGATTTTGTTATGGAAGGAATGATAAGATGATGGTATAGGTTAGGCAGAATAAATAATGCACTTTTCCCCAAAGTACATTTTGTTTTACACCCTCTTCTCAAATAGTTTTGTGATCAGGTACGTGTGTCGTTGCATTAGATGCAGTTAACTTCATTTCTGGGCTTTAGCAATCCTCAGAATCTTCACTTGCTAATAAACATCTTACAGTTCCAGGGGCAGCTGTTGTGTGTTTGAGAAAGTGAAGCATTTAAGTCTGATGCAGGTTTCACTGGGCTAAATTCAGAGTGTCAGCAGGACTGCATTCTTTTTGAAGGCTTTAGGCAAGAATCTCTCCCACCCCCAGGCTGCCTTTGTTCTTTGCCTGATGGTGCCTTTCAGCCAGGCCTCAAATCACTTTGACTTTTGGCTTCTGTTATCACATCATCTTCTCCCCTTCTCCTGCTATACCTTGGCCCTTATGAGGGCTCTTGTCCTGATGAAAGCTACTGAGACAGTCCAGGATAATTGTCCCATTTCAAAATCCTTAACAGAATCACATCCAGAGAATCCCTTTGCCATGTAAAGTAATATATTCCTAGGTTCTGAGGATTAAGAGTGGACATTTCTGATGGCCGCTATTCTGACTACCATGCCATGGAACCCTTTTGGGCAGATGGGTGGGGAAAGGATGGATTAATACGTAAATACCAGGTTTCTGATGCTAAATCGTAGTACTTGGTCATCCTTTTAGCACAAGTGTTTATGTTTTGGAGAAAAATAAAAATGTTAGGCATATATATTGAGGAATATTTAACAAAGTAACTGATGAATACTGTTCAGAAGTGTCAAGATCATTAAAGATACAGAAAGACTAAAGAACTGTTGCAGACTACAGGAGGCTAAAGAGAAATAATAACTAAATGCAATGTGAGCTTTTCGATAGGATCCTGACACAAAAGACATTGGACACTGAGGAAATTTGAGTAAAGTCTATAGTTTAATTAGTAGTATTGCAGCCAATACTGATACTGTGCTGGGTTATATTGGTGTCCTCTCCTTCCCCTTTTCTAAATAAATAAAATGATTAGAACTATATAAAAAATAAAAACACTCCAGGAATTTATAAAGTAGCAAATGAAAGTCATCTTCTCCCTATTATGCTCTCTCTTTTTTTTGAGACAGTCTCGCTATGTTGCCCTTGGTGGAGTGCTGTGAAGTCACAGCTCACAGCAACCTCCAACTCTTGGGTTCAAGCGATCCTCTTGCCTCAGCCTCCTGAGTAACTACAGGCACCTGCCACAACGCCCAGCTGTTTTTTTGTTGTAGTTGTCATTGTTGTTTGGCAGGCCCTGGCCGGGTTCAAACCCACCAGCCCCTGTGCTACTGAACTACAGGTGCTGAGCCCAATCATTCTCTCTCTGTCTCTCATTTTTTTTTTTTTTTTACTAATTCTCTTAATAATAGTCAGTCTTATACCATGTGTGTTATAAGACTTGCTGTGACAACATCCATTCATAAATGTATATATGTATAGGATATGTAGTTTTTTTATTTTATTTTATTTTTTTTATTGAATGGTAACTATGTACATTAATGCACTTCCTGGGTACAGTGTGGGGTTTTCACATGCAATCTGAAATACTTCCATCAAACTGGTCAACATAGCCTTCATGTCATTTTCTCAGTTATTGTTTTAAAACGTTCACATTCTACTCTTAGAAAGATTCACTTGTACCCCTGTAAGAAAAACATCAGAAGTGATCCCTCCAATCCCCCTCCTTCCACCCATTCCCCCTCCCCCCTCCGTCCCCCCTCCCCATATTCTTAGGCTATTTGGTTATAGCTTTCATATAAAAGGTATAAATTAGTTTCGTAATAGGGGTGTGTACGTTGGATACTTTTTCCTCCATTCTTGTGATACTTTGCTCAGAAGAACATTCTCCAGCTCCATCCATGTGAACATGCAGGACGTAAAGTCTCCATCCTTCTTAATAGCTGCATAGTATTCCATGGTGTACATATACCACAGTTTGTTGATCCATTCATGGATCGATGGGCACTTGGGCTTCTTCCATGACCTGGCAATTATGAATTGGGCTGCAATAAACATTCTGATACAAATATCTTTGTTGTAATGCGAATTTTGGTCATCTAGGAATATACCTAAGAAAGGAATTGCAGGGTCAAACAGCAGGTCTATTTTTAGTTCTCTAAGTGTTCTCCAGATGTCTTTCCAAAAGGAACATACTAGTTTACATTCGCACCAGCAGTGTAGGAGTGTTCCCTTTTGTCCACATCCACGCCAGCATCTCTGGTTTTGGGATTTAGTGATATGGGCTAATCTTACTGGAGTTAGGTGATATCTCAAAGTAGTTTTGATTTGCATTTCTCTGATGATTAAGGATGATGAGCATTTATTTTTTCATATATCTGTAGGCCATGCGCCGATCTTCTTCAGAGAAATTTCTCTTCAAGTCCCTTGCCCACCCTGAGATAGGATCACTCGTTTTCTTCTTGCTAATACGTTTCTCTATGGATTCTGGTTATTAAACCTTTGTCGGAGACCTAACCTGCAGAAATCTTCTCCCATTCTGATGGCTGTCTGCTTGCCTTACTTTCTGTGTTCTTGGCTGTGCATAAGCTCTTTAGTTTGATCAGGACCCAATAGTGTATTTTTGATGTTGTTTCAATTGCCCAGGGTGTCCTCCTCATGAAATGTTTGCCCAGGCCAATTTCTTCAAGTTTTTCCCTACACTTTCTTCTAGTATTTTTATACTTTGTTCTTTCTTAAGATTGCTTTTATTTGCAGTCTTTTGTGATTCCACGCAAATTTTATAATTATTTTTCTAGTAAAAAAAAAAGTCATTGAAATTTTGATAGGGATTGTGCTGAATCTGTAAATTGAGTAGTTTACAGAGATTTTAACATCAGGTCTTCCAATCCACGAATATATTTCCATTTACTTCTGTTTTCTGCAATTTCTTTCATCAGTGTTTTATAGTTTTCAGTATATATACCTTTCATCTATCACCTTGTTTAAATTTATTCCTAAGTATTTTATTCTTATTGATTTTTTACAGATAGATCAGTACTGGTGTGAAGAAATACAACTGATGTTGAATGTGGATTTTGTACCCTTTACTGAAGTTATTAGTTCTAATAGTTGTTTTTTTTTTTTTTGAGTTTCACTCTGTTGCCTCAGGAGAGTCCCCTGGCATCAGCCTAGCTCACAGCAACCTCAAATTTCTGAGCTCAAGTGATCCTCCTGCTTCAGCCTCCCAAGTAGCTGGGACTATAGGCGCCTGCCATGAGGCCTATCTAATTTTTCTAAGGCTGGTCTCAAACTCCTGACCTCAAGGGATCCTCCTGACTTGGTCTCCCAGAATGCTAGGATTACAGGTATGAGCCACAGTGCCCAGCCACTACCTCACTTTTATAAGACTTTTGAAACCCCAAACCTCTTTTCACATTCTCATTTCATTGGCTTATGTAGTCTATGATTAAATGATATAATAAATACATTTCCAACAGTACATAAACAACTAATTTTAGTAAGCTTACAGCTTAACTGGTAGAACAAGGCAAGGGAAGATCAAAAATAGAAAGCAGAAATGCCAGTCTGCTGGTTTATGTGTTGGTAGTTAAGAAAGCTTCAGTCGCAGATGGAATGTCCAAACTCAGTCATTAAGAATATGGATAGGCTCAGTGCCTATAGCACAGTGGTTAAGGCGCCAGCCACATACACTGAGGTGGTGGGTTTGAACTCGGCCTGGGCCAGCTAAACAACTGCAACAAAGAAATAGCCTGGCATTGTGGCAGGCACCTGTAGTCCCAGCTACTTGGGAGGCTGAGGCAAGACAATCACTTAAGCCGGAGAGTTTGAGGTTGCTGTGAGCTGTGATGCCACAGTACTCTACCAAGGGTGACACAGCAAGGCTCCGTCTCAAAAAAAAAAAAAAAGAATATGGATACATTTGTTTATAGTAGTATTAAAACATGTCCTTATAGGCAGTGCCTGTAGCTCGTGGGTCGGGCGCTGGCTACACACCCAGACTGGTTGCTTCAAACCCAGCCCAGCTGGTTTGAACCCAAGCAGGGGCTAGCTAAACAACAGCAAAAAAATGGCTGGGCATTGTGGCGGGTGCCTGTGGTCCCAGATAACTGGGAGGCTGAGGCAGGAGAATCGCTTAAACCCAGGAGTTTGAGGTTGCTGTGAGCTGTGACACCATAGCACTCTATTGAGGGCAACATAGTGAGACTGTCTCAAGAAAAAAAAATGTCCTCATAGCCTTCTCCCTAGCCACCCCCCCCGAAAGAACAAAGTTAAAAAGTAAAAATTTTGCACATAAATTACTGATAGATGACTAGTTTCTTGAATTTCCAACATCTTACAACAGTGGTTCTCAACCTGTGGGTTGCGACCCCATTAAAGGGCCACGGCCTTAGGAAGGTTGAGAATCACTGTTTATAAGAATGTAGGGAAACAGACATTTTCATATGCTTTGGTTGAAGCATAAACAGATAAGATCTCTGAGAACACTTGTACAATATTTATCTAAAAATGGAGATACCCTTGATGATCTAACAACTCTACTGGCGGAAATTCACTCTATGCCTATACTTGCAATGATTAACAAAACTATTTGCATAAAGATGTTCATTGAAGTGTTGTTTCTACAGCACAAATTGGAAACAACCTAAGTGCCCATTGAGAAATTAAAATATGGGCTTGGCACCTGTGGCTCAAGTGGCTGGGGTGCCAGCCACATACACCAGAGCTGGTGGGTTCAAATCCAGCCCAGGTCTGCCAAACAATGACAACTACAACAAAAAAATAGCCAGGCATTGTGGTGAGTGCCTGTAGTCCCAGATACTTGGGAGGCTGAGGCAAGAGAATTGCTTAAGCCCAAGAGATGGAGGTTGCTATGAGCTGTGATGCCTCGGCACTCTACGCAGGGCTACAGTTTGAGATTCTATCTCAAAGAAAAAAAAAAAAAAGAAAAAAATTAAAATATGAATCGGGAGCTGTGGCTCAGGTTGTAATCCTTGCCCTATGGGATGCTGAGGTGGGAGCATCCCTTTAGCTCATGAATTCAAGATCAGCCTAAGCAAGAGTGAGATCCTGTCTCTACTAAAAACAAAAGAATTAGCCAGGCATTGTGGTGGGGCCCCTGTAGTCTCAGCTACTCAGGAGGCTGAGGCAGGAGGGTTGCCTGAACCCAGGAGTCTTGAGGTTGCTGTGAGCTAGGCTGAGGTCATGGCAACAAGCCTCAAAAATAAATTATGGTGTGTCCTTAAGATGGAGCACTAAACAGTGGTTAAAAAGAATGAGATGGACCCAACATGCTATGTGGAAATGCTGCAAGATGAAAAAGCAAGCTGCAGAACACACTATATAATCCTATTGGCATTAAAAAAAATGTTTATGTACAAGTAAATGTGTGCATGTTTACCCCAGAAGAAAATACAAGAAATTGAAGAGGTTGCTATTGGTTTCAGGGACTTTTTCTTTTTTTCTTTTGAGACAGAGCCTCAGGCTTTAGCCTTGCGTAGAGTGCTGAAGCATCACAGCTCACAGCAACCTCCTGGGATCAAGCAATTCTCGTCTCTGCCTCCCAAGTAGCTGGGACTACAGGCACCCGCCACAATGCCTGGCTATTTTTTTGGTTCCAGCCATCATTGTTTGGCGGGCCCGGGCTGGATTCGAACCTGCCAGCTCAGGTGTACGTGGCTGGCATCTGAGCTGCTTGAGCCAAAGGCGCGGCCGAGCCTCAGAGACTTTTTATTAAGGGGTCAGGCATGTCACACAGGCTGTCACAACTTACCCCGGATCTTCCTCATATTGTCTGAATTTTTATTATCAGGTATATAAACACGGAGGCATGACATACTTTTGCCTTTCTACTTATTTTATTACCTTTTCTCTAAATAATTCTTTTTAGAGAAAAAATGGCATACCTGACTATAGTTGGGGAATATGTGAGGCAAACTAATTTCAAGTATAGAGAGGTCCTTGGTTTTGACTGACAAGGTCTTACATTGGAATTACCAGAATGGAGGGATTGGAGCTGGGAGAAGAAATGAATCAAGAGTGGCCACTATGAAGGAGAAGCCTCTCTTAACTCTTTAATCTTCTTAATCTGTTAGTTCTCTTTTCATTCCCTCCTCAAATATAGCCACTGTTATGTGCTCCAATAATTCTAGAAATAAATTTTATGCTTAGTACTTTCCCCATGCAATCTATCTGATCACTAATTAATGAATATAACATTGTTAGAAAAGCCCAACAAAAAGGTCCCATAAAATAATCTGCAAAACTCCTATACCTTAGGTTACTAAAGCACATCTTTATTTTGCAATTGAACATTAAGAGTCACAGCTAGAGTTTTTTTCGTTTGTACCTGAACAACTGTTTCTCAATCAAAATGAAATAACGGCCAACAAATATGTGTACTAGCATTTCACAGAATATAAATTGCTCTTAAGACTAAAACAGTTTTAATACAAACCAGCATTTTTTAAATCCTGTTTGCTGTTAGTACTTGTAAATTTTTTTACATGAATTAATGGCAGGAATTCTAATTTTTCACTAAACTTAAGACAAATACACAAGGCCTTTTCAAGCATACAGTAAACTGCAGTGACAAATGCATAGAGATGATTTCAAATTATGCAGTGTTGACCAAATTCAAGCTTACATACTTTAAATGAAACTTTAGCTTCTTTGCCTCTTAAAATTATGAGAACAAGTCATATGGAAAGAGATATTTTTGTGAAATGGGGGGGGGAAGGTAATTTAAACAATTAGGGAATTCTATTTTGCCACTAGTTTAGTATAATCAAACATGAAATGGCAACAAAAATGTAAAATTATATTTTAATTAGGAAATAAACTAGACTTTTAAGTGACTTTCCCTCTTCATATTTACATATAGCACCTGTTAAAAGAAAAAAAATCCCAAATTAAAACACCCTCTACACAGATATATTTTTAAACTACTTAAAAATATCATCGATGAGTATATAGTAAACTATCAATCCTAATAATTAAGCCTACACTGTAGAAAATAAGGAGTAGCTTTTCTTATTTGAAAAGATTACAACATAGATTACAACTGCAATGTCCTGATGCTGGAGAACACTGGGTTGGGCAGTTTTTATTTTTTTTAAAGCAGATACAGTCTACTGGCAGAAATGCAAACAGCTTAATATAAACTGTTTTAGCCTCTTAAATCCTGCCCTTCAACACAAACAAAGTGTCAGGACTTTTATCCCCTTTAAACTTACTTGTGGTATAGTACCTAGTCAATTCCTAGGTACTACACTGAAAACAAAATAAGTGAATTTCCAAGTATCCATGTATTGTACAAAAATGTAAAGCAGAAATGATTATAATAACCCAAACTTAGGTGAAGCTAGCCGAAGTCAACAGGGTATCCTTTATTGTACTAAATAAATTACAGAGAAGTGGCAAAGCTAAGATCACATAAGGTACCTCTTAAATATCAAATAAGCTATCAAGAGATCATTACAAAGCTTTCAAACTTGGGACCATGTAATGAGATCTAAGACTAATCAATTAAAAATTTTCCCATATTTACAAAACTCCTAGATTTTTTTAAAAACATATAAATTAAGTCAGTAGTCAGCATGAAATAAAGTGCTACTATTTGAAATTCAAGAAATCAATTTTAGCATTGAATTCTGACCTACTCTACAGATTACCAGAAAGAAAGAATAATCTTACCAACTCCTTGGAGGATGGGAAAAGGCGGTGTGCCAGAGGATCCCAGAATTGGATTGAAATTTCCTTGCCCAAATAGGCAAATAACTTGAACACTACAATTTAGGAAAAGAAACTAAAAAGCTTCTTTGCATAACAGGCAAAATGGGCTCAATTGTAACTACAGTGGACACGGGGAAATCACAACCAGTACCTGATTGGTCTAAGGGTCTGAGCAAAGCTATCTCCTCCTTGATAGCCTTCTGGCAATAATTTTATTTAGCAATGTATCATTTAATTTAAGGTAATCACAGTCATTTTGGAAACTGACACTAATCCTTTAACAGTTACAGCAAACATTCATAAAGGAATATATCACTTGTAATTGTAGTTGTTCAGAGTCTTTACTTCAAAGAGTCAAATTAGTGATTTTTAAAAAGTTGAGAGGTTGGAAGCAGAAGTCAAATAACGAAGTACCCACTGAGTCAAGTTTAATGAATAATCAATAACAAATACTACCCTTTTCAGAAGCTATTTAACAAATTAATCACACTCTGAGAAGTTGGTTTACAATGTCAGGTTTTGTTCAGCTGAATTAACATACCCATTAGCATATATGACACCACTGCCACAAGCCAGATTTGGGCCTAATGGTCTTGCCTGTCCACAACATTTACAATAAAAAGGCAAAACCAACTATTGGGTCAGGGGACTGTGCAGGCTTTTACCACAGTGAACCTTAGGCACTGTTCTCTGGCTTCACCAAAGTCACCCCCTCAGCATGATGTCCTCACTTCTGGCTGCACAGTGACAAAGCCTGGAAACTTTCTCCATGGTAAACACATGTAGCGTGTTTATCCTCACGTACTAATGTCTTTCCACACTCCCACGTCTAGAGTTCAACTATTTTACACTTAAAAACAGTATGTGCAAATTTTCTGGAATATTTCTATCCCCAAAGCGAAATAAAAAGGAAGGTACATTATATTTGAAATAGCTTCAATGATTGCTCTTGTTTATAATGAAAATTACATTTCCCCCCTAAAACTGCATTTTGTGTAATGAAGTATAATACTCTTCCCTTTTACTCAATCCCTTGTAGACTTTTAAAAAAAGAGAGTATCCGTAGGACCAAATCATAATTCTAATAACATCTGAAAGATACATTCATTTTCTTTACAGCATGAAAGACAGACAAATACCATTTTATCCCCCTTGAACAATGACATTAAAGAGGCTGACGGTTTCAATCTTTTGTTCATAGAAAAATATCTTCTATATCATTTACACAATGATAGATAGGAAAATCCTACAGTGTTTAACTGAAACTTCTGTGACCTTACTAAGGCTTTAAAATATTTTCCTTTTAAAAGATTTCAGGAAGTTAAACATTTGAATTTTCCCCTAAACTGTAATCTTTAACTTGCAATTATTTCCGGCATCTTTCACTTTGTAAATTTGTTTTTAAAAACTGGTTTACTTATTTATGCATTGAACCATGTCTAGCCAATGCTGATGGATTGCACCCCAGCACATACTACTTCTGGCTGCCCATTATCTTGGATTACTAAAATAAAATGATTACAAAATTTCAGAAATCAACAGTATACTGCAGTAGAAAAACATACAAATAAATAGCAGCATATTTATATACTGAAACAAATAACTAGTCAATGTCTACTCACAAAAAATTCAACAAGATTGTAAAAAGATGTCTAATTTCTGGCAGAAATAGGGACTGCTGTTTTTATTTGATGACCTTGAAAGGCTTATTATAGTAACTGCTATTAATAATAAATGAACTCTATATATAAAAAAAATTAAGTTGATAATAGCTGCAGACATGTTAAAGTTGAACCAAAAACATAAGAGTTTAGAAATCAATTTCTTAGGCTCTTGATAAAGTTGCTGGAATTATCTATTAGCAATTAGCTCTCAAAAATGTTTTAGGATTATGTAAATTCCTTTGTATCTATACAATTCTCTAACAATTTTATAAAACAGTTATGACTTGTATTGTACTCATACTGAAACATGAATAAACCTTTGCCAACAGATCAGAAATTATGATATTTGAGAAAATTAATCCAATAGGTTTTAATAACATAGCTATTTCACTTAGTGGAAACACCACAAAAAATGGATCTCTCAATTGTGGTAGGATAGGTCAAGCAAATGTAGAAAATAAGCAATGCTAATACAAAGTATTTGCTGATGTGGCAGCTTAAACCGCAGGCTATGGCATAATTTATCTATATCTTGTCATATTATTATTTCTTTCAACAAATATTTACCATCACATTTTTACTGTAAGTGACTTAAATGCAAATTCATCTGAACTACAAAATAATTACTACAAAACAAAAGAGCCTGTAAACATATCCCACATTTTTGTGGTATAAATAACTTTTATGAATTCAAAGCTACTTTGGCAACCTTATCATCAGAATATTTTAAATATTCAAATAGAGATATTAAATAGCTCATTGTTATAAATTCATGTTTCCTTCTCCCTTCCTGATAAAATTATAAAACAAGTAATGTTATATATAGTTAATTCTATTACACGTTCACATTATGAACATAAATTATTTCATTACAAGTGGACACATAATCTAAATCTTAGTTCTGTTTTAAGTGCTTTTAAAAATTAGTCTTCTAATTGCAGTCCACAATGTTTCATACTGCATGTGTACCAGGCTAAATACTTTACAAAAGCTTATGTTCTGTCAAGGAAGCAGGTCTAGCAAACTGAGATGGGGTCCTAATACTTAGGATCACTTTTTGAAGCCTACTTACTTTTCTAGCTTTAAGTGACATTTTCTAAGGTCATTATAAAGTGAAAACACTGCCTGAATATGCTTCTTTAATTGAAACGGACTAAAATTTACAAGAATTTGTGATATTCACATAGGTTATAATTTACTGAAGTTCCAGTATAATACAGAGAACACTAGATTGATAATTAGAAAGCAGATTGAAGACCAGACTGCTAAATCAATTACCATTGCTAGACCTCTGTTTCCCTGTCCATAATAATAAGGGAAGTAAAGATTAGATAATATCTCTCAAATTTCTTTCAGTTTTCAAGTAGTACTTCTTCTAGTAAGATGAAGGATAAAAGAGTTTTGCTCAAATACTTGATTAGACCAGATCAGATCTGCCAACAGATGATAAATAACCCTGCCGTTAAAATAATCCTTTCTGTTTGTGGGCATTAGCCTTTATGAAATACACATATAAATAAATGCAAGAAAGTATCTCTGTGTGTGTACATATATTAGTACTTGAAACGTTCAAGTGACCGTCTAATGGATTAATATACCTTCATATATTTGAAGTCAGTTTTTATATAATAAATGCTCTTTACTCTTTATCAAAATAATCACCCATTCTCCTTTCTCCTGGTGGACCATAAAAGGGAATTATTTCTTGGGCTGTTTACCCTGCCTCAATTTTTTTTGAGACAGGGTCTTACTCTCTTGCCCAGGCTAGAGTGCTATGGTGTCAGCTTAGCTCACAGCAACCTCAAACTCTTGGGTTCAAGTGATCCTTCTGCCTCAGCCTCCCCAGTAGCTAGGACTACAGACACCTGCCACAATGCCTGCTAACTTTTCTATTTTTAGTAGAGATACAGTCTCTCTCTTACTTAGGCTAGTCTGGAACTCCTGAGTTCAAAGGAATCCCACTTCAGTGGCATTAACTAGGATTACTGGCATGAGCCACTGGGCTGGCCGCCTTACCTCAATTTTGAATGTATGCACTGGTTTAACAATCAATTTTTTATGAATATAAAGTCTGTTTCATATATCCCTCATTCTATTTACACAGTGCTGACACAAATCAGTTGCTCCATAAAAACTTGAAAGTGGAAAAACCATCCTAAATCAGAAAGGGAAGGTTTTCATAAACACTTCTTAGCATTTACAAAAGCCCCTTGATTCACCAATAGACTCCCACTTGCCAGAATAAGTCAGCATTATTTTCTTAAGTGTGCGGAGTTGGGAGGTAGGGGTGTCTAGAGGAGCAGGCAAGTGGCTTACATATGAGAAATTTGGCATTTTATCAAACAATATTATGTTTATGTGTATGGAGTCTAGAACTACTTGGTATATGAATGCTAGCATTATTTCTAGAAACCTACTTAGACTGATATACAGGTTAAAAAATTCTTATGTGTAATGGATAAAGTCTTACCTGTTTAGTAAACAAGGAAGTATTAATTAGCATATTCATTTTCAGAGGCTGTGAAGGATAATTTAAATTTAAGTAAGATTCTAATAAAGAGGCTTTAAAAAAAGCATCTTTTTCTGTACATAAAAATACTGATAAAGGGTAGCTGCTAGATGAAAAATTCATATAGGAGAAATTTAAATGTAATTCTAAACTTCTAATACATTATCATTTAAAGACAGGCATTAATAATTTAAAAAGGCAGCAGTGCTCATTGCCAACAAATTACTTGAGTTAACCTCAGAAGTGTTAACAAAGCCCTATGTTACAAAGAACATGCCAACCATGAGTCTATGTCTGCACAACTGTATCTTTTTGTCTGTGGTTGTCACATTCTGTCCATACATGTAGACACAGATTTTATTTTTTAGTTCAGGTGAAAGATAACTGCCAAACCAGTTTTAATATGTAGACCCCCAACATGGTTTTATTTTTTTACTTTTCAACTTACATGATGTCATACAGCAGCCCAAATTATATTTTTGGTAGAGAATGGAATGTTCAAATAAGATTCTAGTTAATTTATTATCTTCTACGCTCTTGACTGTGAAGTCAGGAAACAGGTTAAGAGAATTTCTTTTTGACATAAAGGCTATGTTTACTTCTCTCTTTAAAAAAAGACTTAAAATATTTTAATATGATCATTTACTTGGTATCTTGGTTATTAATGTTTAGGAACTTAATTTCCTGAAATTTATTATTATGGATTTTGAATATTTGAAATGACATCATTTAGATTATCCTGAAGATTTTAAATGTACATTTTCCCCCTTGTACTTAAGTGGCATTCCAAAATACCTATCATTTGACTCTAAACTTTATCAAGACTATACAGAAACTTTCAGAAACCACCAGGAGATGAATTTTTAAACCACAATCCACATAAAATAATTGTGTAAAATATCATTTGACTAGGTAAGCAAACTTTTGCTTATATTAAATTGGACACTTTTAAAGATCTATCTCTCTGGAGACTTCAAAAGAAAAAACAAAACAAAAAACAACCCTAAGAAAAAGAAATACACAAACTTAATGGGAATCAGATCCTCTATCAGTCTGGACAATCAAAAGTCTCCTCATTAACACGTGTATAACTTAATTAGTACATATAAACTAAAGTAATATAATTGTACAAAAAAAAATGACAAGAAATCCCTCATTTTAGTTTTTTAGGGATTGCATTTAGAAATAAGTCATTAATGTTTCATTCCTTATTTGAAGAATTTCAATAGACTGGTGTGAACAAGTTTGATATTAACTAAAATGAGTGCTGAAGAGTAATATTTTAGTTATGGATAGGTATAAATCACAATTAGTTACTGTAACTTTAGCTCAGAGTATCAATATATTTAACATTAATGTACATGTTAAGACTTCATTTCTCAAGTTAGGGATAAAGTAAATATGAAATCTGAAGAATAAAACATCTTTTAAAGTTTTGAGCTGCTAAACTGTAACCCCTGTCCCTTAGTAAAGGAATGTGCAGATTTTGAACAATTCCATAGCAGCAGAGTGTGCACTCAGTAGAACACAAATTATCTTTGCTTCTTATGGCAAATCACAAGTATTAAGTAAGAAACAGAATTTCCTTACCCTTCTTTGCATAACACTCACTATAAGAAGCTGTATTTTAAATGTGAACTTATTCAAAATGCGTAAAAATCTAAGAATGTACAATATACATACATACCTCCTACTGGGGTCAAATGAGTGCCTTTTCATTAGACATACAAAGATGTCTCAAGGCACTTAAGGGGTTAAGACACAATGCATGCATTCCTTTACATCAAGTATGTGAAATCACATGATTTGGAATAAGCCGATCTTATGATAAATATAAGTTATTAAATCCAAGAAAATTCGTAGATTCATATTTATATTTTCTATAAGATGCTGGTAAATGGACAATGTGCAGCATTTCCTGGGAACAGCAAATTCCACCTTTCTTCTTCTGAACAGCAGGTCTTTACAGGGGGCGTGTAGGGAAAGATGTGCTGCATCCATAGGCAGTGTATTGGCTAATATTAAGAATGATATTGCTAAAATTTTAAAAATAAAATCTGGCAATCAATATAGTAAGTACATGAACCACTGGAAAAGACCAGAGCTTACTCCTGATGTTTACTTCTTTTTGCTTTCAAGATACAGATGTATAACAGAGATGATGAGAATTCTGAGCCTTGCTTGTGGCAATTCTACCAAAAGGGGACTGCATGGCACCACCATAAAATTTCATAAATTACCCTGAACATACTCAGTTATTCACTATTTGTTCGGAGCAAAGCATGAAATAGTCTTCAAACACATTGAGTTATAGATTGTGAAAGAGTGACATTTTTTTTAAAACGTAAAGTGCAACAGTGCTGAAGTTCTCAAAGTTTTTCTGAGTTCTTTTTTTTTTTTTTATTCGATGCCATTTCCTGCGAGCAGTGTTATGGCACAGTGTGTACACGGGAAAGCAGTTTTCTAACACATATCCCAGAAATTTTGCTTTCTTATTTATTCGATGATGTTGTTAAGGGTTTAACAAAGCCTTCTTCATAAACTTTCAAAATAGCTTCACATACAAATCTGTATTGACTCTGAAAAATAAAACATAAAAAATATTAGTCAGAAAAACCCAAACAAAACAAACAAAAAAGACAAACATCTTACTAGGCTTACTTATTTAAAAAATGCAAGTAAAACTGCATAGAGATACCATCTTTAAACAACAAACTGGGTAAAAAATAAAGAAAGTATGATGACAAACTTTTCTGTTGGCAAAACTCACTCATATGTTGTTGATAGGAATATTAAATACTGCAATCCCTACAAAAAGGGGAGATGGCTGTATCTAACAAAATTAATTTATCTTTGACCCAGTTAACCCCACTTCTAGGAATCTGCCCAAAAGATAAACTAGAAAGAGAAACTGAAAATACATGTTTACAAATGAGCCTATTCATTGCCTGACTATAATTAAAAAGGTAGAAATAACCAACAGCCATCAGTAGGGACTGGGTAAGTAATCCATTGTGCGTTCTCACATGGAATACTATCTAAGTGAGAAAAAGGGAAGAGAATTCTACAGATGACATAAATTATAGGGTAATTTCAAGATAGAAAAAAGTATGCACAACATATCTTTATTAAAGGGGAGGAATACAAATTATCTATCTATCTCAGCATATATTGAAAAAAGCTAGAGAAGGAGAAATCATTAAAAAATTATTTCCTAAACAACCCAAGTACTTGTCAACCCATGAATGATTTATACCATGGAATACTGTTCAGCCATAAAAAGATAGAGACTTTTCATCTTTTGTATTTAGCTGGATGGATTTGGAGAACATTCTCCTCAGTAAAAGTATTTTAAAGAATGGAAAAGCAAGTGTCTCATGTACTCAATACTAAATTGAAACTAGCAGATTAACAACTATAAGCCCACATGAGAGAAAAACAATTAAATTCAGGAAGCGGGAAGACAACAGGAGGTTGTCTAAGTTCTCACCTATGGTATGGTACAGTGCAGGGGTACATGACACATCTCCTGGGTGAATGACTCAACTACAACTTAGACTTTATCTTACAAATGCAAACAATTGTATGTACCCTCATGTTAATCTGAGATTTAAAAAAATGGTTTTGTACAAAGGGATAAAGGAAAAAGGGAGCAGTAGAGAGATGGAGGCTGGACTTCCATTAAATGTATCTTCCTTTTTCATTTTTTTGGAGACAGAGTCTCATTCGGTTGCTTAGGTTAGAGTGCCATGTCCATCACAATGCCTGGCTAATTTTTCTATTTGTGGTAGAGATGGGTCTCGCTCTTGCTCAGGTTGGTCTTAAATTCCTGAGCTCAAGTAATCCTCTCACATTGGCATTACAGAATGCTAGGATTACAGGCATGAAGGTGCAATGGTGCACACCTATAATTTCAGCACTTTGGGAGGCTGAGGTGGGTGAATTGCCTGAGCCCAGGAATTTGAGACCAGTCTGATCAAAAGCAAGATCCTATCTCTAAAAAATAGCTAGGTGTGGTGATGTGGTGCCTGTAGTTCAAGCTACTTGGGAGGCTGAGGCAAGAGGATTGCTTGAGCTCAAGAGTTTGAGGTTGTTGTGAGCTAGGATTACAGGCATGAACCACCATACCTGGCCTACCTCAAGGGATTCTAAAACAGTAATTTGACTGCAAAAAGGACTGTGAAAACTGAAAACACTTTTCAGTATGCATATTGCTTATGATGTAGTGTTAGTATTATTATGAAACTGTTCCCTTGCAATGTGGCATAAAACAAATGAGCACTTGTAATATTCTAAGTCTTTTATTGGTGGTATTATAAAGAACCAGTATTCTTATTAAAGAAGAAAAGAAATGAGATGTTAAGATAAGAGTTTATAAGTAAAATCACTACAGTCCTGAATTTGTAGGAAGCATTGGCATTAACCAATGGCACATACATTTTCCGGTTCTGGCAACTGAATATTTTTAGAGATAGACAGTAATCCAAGCAATAAAAATCTCTAGAGTTCAGAGAGTGGCACCTAAAATAATTTCTCAATAAACAGGACCAGGACTTCTTAAAGAAACAACTGAGTCCTAAGCTGGGACAGGAAATGTACAAGCAGGGCCTGGGCATCTTTTTGGATGCAATCAAAGTTGGTGGGGTCTTAACAAAATAACTCAGGAGCCAAACTGAACAGGCTCCCACTGGCAAAAATGGGGCAATTTGGGTATCATTAAGAAAAATAACTATATTGGCTCGGTGCCTGTGGCTCAAGTAGCTAAGGTGCCAGCCACGTACACACAAGGTGGCGGGTTCGAATCCAGCCCGGGCCCGCCAAACAACAATGACGGCTGCAACCAAAAAATACATAGCCAGGCGTTGTGGCAGGCGCCTGTGGTCCTAGCTACTCGGGAGGCTGAGGCAGGAGACTCGCTTGAGCCCAGGAGTTGGAGGTTGCTGTGAGCTATGATGCAACAGCACTCTCCCAGGGGGACAACTTGAGTCTCCTGTCTCAAAACAAAACAAAAACTATAGGCTAGGTGTCTTTGGCTCAAGTAGCTAAGGCGCCAGCCACATACACCTAAGGTGGTGGGTTGGAATCCAGCCTGGGCCCGCCAAATAACAATGATGGATGCAACCAAAAAGTAGCCGGGTGTTGTGGCAGGCACCTGTGGTCCCAGCTACGTGGGAGGCTGAGGCAGGAGACTCGCTTGAGCCTAGGAGTTGGAGGTTGCTGTGAGCTGTGATGCCACGGCACTCTACCCAGGGGGATAGCTTGAGGCTCTGTCTCAAAAAAAAAAAAAAAGAAAAATAACTATAATCACTACAGGTGGTGATCATGCCTACAATTCTAGAAGTTTGTGAGGCCTATGTAGAAAGTTGTAAATGGGTCCCATTTATAGGGATACCAAAAAAGACTAAAATAATTAGGAATAAATTTAACAAAAGAAGTGCATGACTATATGCTGAAAACTACCAAAAGCATCACAAAAGAAATCAAAGAAGATCTAAATTTAAACAAAAAGACAAACTGTATTCATGGTTTGGAAATCATAGCATCATTAATATGGCAATACTTTTTTATGGTTGCCTTTTTTTTTTTCAAAATGGAAAAACTGATCCTAAATTCATATGGAAATGCAACAGGTGAAACAATCTCAAGAAAGCAAAGAGGGAATCACATTTCCTGATTTACTATAACTTTTATAAGAAAGCTATAATAATCAAGATAGTACGGTAGTAGCATAGGAATAGACACACAGATGAGTGGATTAGAATAAACCTCCACAAATAACATTTGTGGTCAACTGATTTAAAATTTTTTTTTTTAACATTTCAGATTACTATAAGGGCAGTTTATTTTTCCATTTGTGAGTTGATGGGCACTTGCATTGTTTCCACATCTTGGAGATTGTGAATTGAGCTGAGATAAATATTCTAGCGCAAATGGCCTAATGATGAAATGATTTTTGGTTTTTCTGGGATTACCTAGTAACGGGATTGCAGGATCAAATGGGAGTTCTACTTTTAGTTCTTTGAGGATTCTCTATACTTCTTTCCAAAAGGCTATATTAGTTTGCAATCCTACCAACATTGTATAAGCATTCCCTTCTTTCCATATCCATGCTAGCATTTGTAGCTTTGGGATTTCATGATGTGGGCTACTCTCACTGATTTCTGAGAATAGTTCTTTCAATAAATGGGGCTGGGACAACTGGGTATCCACATGCAAAAGAATAAAGTTGGAACCCTACCTGAAACCATATACAAAAATTAAGTAAAACTTGATCATAGTCCTAAATGTGAGAGCTAGAACTACAAAATTCATAGAAGAATATGAGTACATCTCATGACTGTGGATTAGGCAATGATTCCTTAGCTGTAACAACAAAAGCATAAGCAATAAAAGAAAAACAGATGAAGTGGATTTCATCAGAACTGAAAACTTTTGTGCTTCAAATGATATAATAAAGTGAGAAGACAGAATGGAAGCAAATACTTGTAAATCATAGGGACTTATATTCAGAAAAATACTAATGTAAAGACCTGGCTCATTCCTATAATCCCAGCTACAGGGGAGGCTGAGGTGAGAAGATTGCTGAAGGCTAGGAGTTGGGAACCAGCCTGGACAATACAGCAAGACCCGCTGACACAAAAATGATGTTAGTGGGGTTTGCTTGTGCCTGCCTGCAGTCCTAGCTACTTGGGAAGCTGAGGCAGAAGGATCATGTGAGCAGAGAAGTTCAAGACTACAGGGAGCCATAATTGTTCCACCGTGCTACAGCCTGGGTTACAGAGTGAGACCCCATCTCTAAAAAAGAAAACACAAAGAACTCTTACAACTCCCAACAATAAAATGACAACCCAACTAAAAATGGGGAAAAGGTGGGGCATAGTGGTTCATGCCTGTAATCATAGCTCTCTGAGAGGCAGAAGTGGGTGGATCCCTTGAGCTCATGAATTTGAGACAGCCTATGCAAGAGTGAGACCCCATCTCTACTAAAAGCGAAAAACTGAGGCAAGAGGATCGCTGGAGACCAAGAGTTTAAGGTTGCTGTGAGCTTTGACGCCACAGTACTCTACCAAGAGTGACAAAGTAAGACTCTGTCTCAGAAAAAAGAAAAAAGTACTCAGTTTTACTATGAAACCATTTATAGCTTTCTAGCTATAACTCAATTATAGCCCAGGAAGAAGGGGAAAAGGAAGAGGGAGGGGAGGAGGGAGGATGGGTGGAGGCAGAGTAGCTGGTGGGACCACACCTACAGTGCATCTTACAAGAGAGTACATGTGAAATTTACTAGGTGTAGAATATAAATGTCTTAACACAATAACTAAGAAAATGCTGTGAAGGCTATGTTGACCAGTTTGATGAAAGCATTTTCAGATTGTGTGTAAAACTAGCACATTGTACCCCATGATTGCATTAATGTACACAGCTATGATTTAATAAAAAAAAAAGAAAAAAATGGGAAAAAGACTTAGATATAAGAAAATAAACGAATGATCAATCATTACATGAAAAAATAATTATCATCATCAGTTGTTAGGGAAATGAAAATCAAATTCATATCCAATAGGATCACTAAAATTTTTTAAGACAGTAAGAAATGTTGATGATGTGTAGAAAATGAAATTCTTCTTCTTTTTTTTTTTTTTGTTAGAGACAAAGTCACTTTATCACCCTTGGTAGAGTGCTGGGGTGTCATATAGTTCACAGCAACCTCCAGCTCCTGGGCTTAGGCAATTCTCTTGTCTCAGCCTCCCCAGTAGCTGGGACTACAGGCGTCTGCCACAATGACTGGCTATTTTTTTGTTGTGGCTTGGCCGGGGCTGGGTTTGAACTTGCTATTCTCTGTATATGGGGCTGGTGCCCTACCCACTGAGTCACAGGCGCTGCCCTAAAATGAAATTCTCATACACTGCTGGTAGAATTGCAAAATGGTGCAGCCATTTTGGAAAAATCTGGCAGATCCTCTAAAAGGTTAAAAGAATTATCAACGGTCCAGCAATTTCATTCCACCCACAAGAAATGAAAACATATGTTAATGTGCAACATATATATAAAAGTTCATGGCAGCATTACTCAAAATAGCCCAAAAGTAGTAACAACTGAAATGTCCATCAATGGATGGATGAAAAAAATATTATATACCCATACAATAAAATATTATTCAGTAATAAAAAGGAATGATATACTGGTACATACTATAATATAAATAAACCTTTAAATAAATATTGTGCTAATTAAAGGAAACCAGTTAAAAAAGATATGATATATGGTTCCCTTAATAGTAAAGATCCAGAATATGCAAATCTATGGAGATAGAAAACAGATTAAGTGGCTACCTAAGCTGTAGCTTGGGGTAAGGTTAGGGAGGGTATAAGCCGAAATGGAAGTAACTGTTAACAATTGTATTCCAATGGGAGGGTGGGGGTCAGGGACTGACCAAAGAATTGTTTTCATCTGTTTTGTGGTCCTGGTTAAACAGATGTATAAAACCTCATTTTGCAGGGGTCAGTCCCTGACTACCCCCACAACCTGGAATGTGACTGAGTAGTTTCTTTCTTTTTTTTTTTTTTTTTTGAGACGGAGCCTCAAGCTATCCCCCTGGGTAGAGTGCCATGGCATCACAGCTCATAGCAACCTCCAATTCCTGGGCTCAAGCAAGTCTCCTGCCTCCGCCTCCCAAGTAGCTGGGACCACCGGCACCTGCCACAACACCCGGCCATTTTTTGGTTGCAGC
>CAUYQV010067868.1:0-31825 GCA_963574575.1 Galagoides demidoff | reverse complement strand
GGCTGCAACCAAAAAATGGCCAGGCGTTGTGGCGGGCGCCTGTGGTCCCAGCTACTTGGGAGGCGGAGGCAGGAGACTTGCTTGAGCCCAGGAGTTGGAGGTTGCTGTGAGCTGTGATGCCATGGCACTCTACCCAGGGGGACAGCTTGAGGCTCCGTCTCAAAAAAAAAAAAAAAATCACAGAGTCACCGACTGTACAATTAGCTGTGAATATTCTTCAGCAAACAAAAGCTGTAGTGTAGATGAAACTTCTCTAAAGGACCACACAGGCTATTTCTGCTCAGTCAGTATCCAGGAGTGGGTAGGTTAGAGGAACAGAACACACCCACATGAACACGACCCTTCACGTCACACGGGGGCTGTGGCACCTGGCAGGACAGAGCCGCTCTGCTCCTGCCCAGGCTGAGACAGGCCCAGCTATGTGAGGAATTCCCGGCATGTGTGGAAGGAAACACACATTCTGCAAAGCAGGCAGATTTCGGCAAATGTCAGCGATTTCACCCCCACGGTGGTAATGATGAACTTCTGCTAATGTCCACATCAGCAATTTCAAATACAAAGAGGGCTTATCCCTCATGGCACGTTTTCTAAGCATTTGAAAAATGGTTTTACATGACACCAGAGCAGGGCCAGGGAAGCGCAAATCACTTCAGAGAAGTTTCAACACGTTCCTGGGGGATTTCACTAACAAGCTTTGTCCGGAGAGCCGGAGTAGCCTAAATCGCTAGGTAATGATTACATCACTGGGACCTATGGGTTTAATTTCTAATTTCTTTCAATTTCATTAAAAAAACTGAACAAGTAAGAGGAAATGGACGGCCAAGGGTGGTACTTTTCAAGTCCAGCGTCCTTTAAGGACGCAGCTGCAGCAGGGCTGGGAGAGCTCCGTACCTGCGTGTCTCACAAGCACCCAGGGGCTGCATCCACTAGTTTGTTAAGTGATCTTGGACAATGGCGACCCATCAGCAGTGGGCACTCTGTGCCAAAATCACCAGGTCAAGCCTGAAGAGCTTAGCTTGTTTTAAGTTGTAGGAATTGCATTTGTTAAAAAGTCTTACTCTCTTTCTAAATTTAGTTTGCACTAAAACACAAATTTGGGCAGAGGGTCCTTATTTAACACAATAGCGGGGAAAGGTCAGGCTGACATGGACAATTTGGTAAGCATCCTAATGGATGTATCTGTCTACTGGGGGAAATATGTTCAAGACAGTTTGACAGAACGGCACAGAGAGAAACAAATGACACCTGTGTGCACCTGCTGGACCAAATGCAGGAGCCACAGAGAAGTTTCTTTTCAGCTGAATTCCAGAAGACAATGATTTCTGTGCAGCTTTTGAATGTGAAAGACAACCTGGGGAAAGGGCACTTTTACCATGAAATGTCCAAATTCCTAGATGTTAGGATGGTCCCAAGAATGTGGTGTCAAACGTACAAAATTGTGGGCTGCCCCCTGACGGATGGTGACCCTGCCCACTGGCAATGCCCCTTCTCAAAGGATTCCTCGAGGAGTCTGGGATAAGCTGTTCTCCTGTGACAAAGGCCTCCTGGAAGGAGGCAGCCTTTCAACACCAGTCTCGTCTGAGGACTCAGGGGCAGCACAGGCAGCTGAGGGCATTAAAGGGAGAGATTGCAGGAGGGCAAAGGAGGAAACACGAAGATGGCCCACTGACCACGCAGCTGGGCCACTGGTCACCTTGTAAGGATGCACAGGAAATACCAATGCTCACTGCACGAGCATCAGCGTCACCAGGAGTCCATCAACAGATTACCAGCCTCAGACGGCACAGCCAGGCTGGTGCCATCCATTCAAAAAGTGACTTTCTCTTTTGAAAGAAGTCTTTCCACAAGAAACAAAAAGGAATACCAGCAAAAGGATTCACTCTCATTACCATCCAATGTTAGTTTCAAAATCTGCAGACACTCATTCAGGGAACCCAATCCTATAAATTCTAAGGCCAAACTGGGGGACGTCCAGTAACTCCATCTGCTTGTCTGTTTTTAAGGGCAAGTAGGAAAACCCACTTGAACCCACTGGGAACACATCACACTAGCCGGAAGGTATCACAGAGACCAGGCCGGCCAGCTGCTCACAGGACTAGCACTGGGCTCCATCTCATTGCCCTCATTTCCCAGGACCCCAGACCCCAAGTGCCTGGGAGGTGGGCGCTCACCCTGCAGTGGATGACCACCACGTGCTGGGGGTCGCTGTTCAGCCAGGACTCCTGTGCCTTGCAGATGGTGCACATCTTATCCAGGGGCGGCGCGTGCAGCTCCGGCCAGCCCACGTCCATGATCTGCAAGAGGAGAGGCAAGCTTTAGTTCCCAATTCCCGAAGCCCTCTGGGCCACCTCATGATAACCTCAGTCATTATCAACACTTTTACTGAGGAATAATAGAGAACCACACAGCGTGAGTCTCTTCTGCCATTCTGTGAGCAGCACGGCCAGCCCCTTCACTAGACAGAAAAGAATATAGTGTTATGCCGTGCACACAGGACACCTCTTCTTCCAAGGGCTCATAGGCTCCACTGCAGCTGGAGTGACGAGTCTAGCGAGTCTCATCCAGGGTGTCACAGGGGCCATGCAGTGAGCTTTCTTTCCTTTTATTTTCTTTTTCTAAGTGGAGAGGATTCAGAGGTCCTCTTATTATTAAGGTCATAGACATTGTGTAAAATGGGTGGAAATCTCGGAAAACTGCCAGGAAATAGGAAGTCACTAAATGCACCCTAACCCCAGCAAGCACAGACAACCACAGTAACATTGTGACACGACTCTGCAGGTTCCTATGTGTATTTAGCATAACTGAGATACTATTACACATAAATTCTATGTTCCATTTTTTTGAGACAGAGTCTTACTTTGTCACCTTGGTAAAGTGCTGTGGCATTGGCTCACAGTAACCTCAAACTCCTGGACTTAAGAGATTCTTTTGCCTCAGCCTCCCAAGCACCCAGTGGTTGGGACTACTGGTGCCAGCTGGCTATCTTTAGAGACAGGGTCTAGCTCTTGCTAGAAAGGCATGTCTGGCTCAGGCTCCTCTCAAACCATAAGCTCAGGCAATCCACCCATCTTGGCCTCCCAAGTGCTGGGATTACAGGTGCGAGCCACAGCACCTGGCCATGAATTCTATATTCTACTTTTTTAACTAGCATTAAATAGGCAATTTACCATATTACTTTTCTTTTACTCTATGGCTGAAAAATATTCCAGTGTACAAAATATATACATCTATATACCATAACTTATGCTTACACAATCTTCAAAATTATCTCCCAAATTTTGCTGCTGGAAATTATCATGGAAGGAGTGACACCCTGGACAAGATGCTTGGGTGGCTGTGACTACACGAGGTAGCAGGACAGAGACCCTGTGGTTTTGGGGTGTTCCGTGTCTGGGGCATGGTGGTTACACAACTCTCCACACAAGATGAAGTGGTTGAGACACACACACACAGAGAAGCAAAACAAGTGAGATATGCACGAGGTCCGTGGACCATAACAATTTCCTGGCATAGATATTTTACTATTAGTTAACAAAACGTTAACCTTTGGGGGAGCTGGTGGAGGAATACATGAAATCTCTGCATTGTTCTGGCAACTTCCTATGAATTTATAGTTATTTGAAGCTAAAAAAAAAAGTGTTCATGTAAGAAAATAACACATGGATATGAATAATTCCTAATACCCTTTATGGAGAGTAGTAAACTACTTTTGCACACCAGAGTATTGTTTTCATTTAACAAAATTCAGAATATAAAGGGATAAAGTCCATACCTTTGGGTTAAGCTTTGCAAGGTCATATCTCTTTTCTGAAAGGTTTAACACCTACAAAGAAGGGGGAAAAAGTTTTTAGACAAATCATCAATATGAGAGCTGAAAGGAGAAAGTACAATTCCATATTTATAAACTATTTACTGTCAAGGTCTGGGCTGTGGTAAAGACTGAAAGATGCAGACAGATGCATCGACACAGAACAAAAATCAAAATCAGGAGAGATAAAGGTGGCATCCTGAATCCTTCATACACAAACTCTACATAAATTCCATGTAATTAGCATTAAAACAGGCAAGATACCATCTTACTATTCTTTATTCTGATGACTTTCTGTTATTCCTACATTCTAACGTACAACATATAGAGAGTGCCAAAAATATGTATGCACATTTTAAGAAAGGAAAGAAGGGAATTAAAATTGCAATACTCACATCATGTTTGACTTTCGCACTTACGAGAAATATAAGGTACCACACACAAGATAATGAATGTTACTACTTTATGTTGAGTATCACAATTTTAATACAGTTTTTTCCTTTCTTAAAATGTGTACACATTTTCTGGCACCCTCTGTATACATATGTATATATGCATCACACACACACACCCATACTTTTTCCCTGGTCTTACTCCTGGAAAGTACATCTGTGCTGAGGACAAGAGGGACACCTGCCTGAGATAGACTCAGGAGGCGCACCTGCGAGGGACTCAGGAGGCGCACCTGCCGGGGACTCAGGAGGCGCACCTGCCAGGGACACAGGAAGCACACCTGCCAAGGACAGTCCCTCCTCTATGGTGCTGCAGGCCAGGCCTAGAAAGGACTGAGCTCATGGCCAAGCATGTCCAAACTTCACTGAAAAATCAGAGCTGTTTTCTGCTTGCTAAATACTCAAGTAAAACAAAATGAAAAGAATAATGCTCCAGCAGGAAGGGACCTTAACAATTAACTAAGCACCCTTCTCTCTGCGGAGACAGGATGTGAGGACTAGGAGAACAGGGCTGGTCCGGGTCACCCCATGAGGTCTGTTCCTAAGTGGAGGGGCTGCCCCTGCCCTGATGTGGGGCCCACACTTCATGGTTAACCCAGCACCAGGTGCCTCCTGTGTCTACTTGATGTTGTCCCCGTCCCAGCCCCATCAGAACATCGGGGTGCAGCTGTCCTTGCTACGGCAAGATGTCACCCTGACTGTCATCCATAAAAAGCCTGTGGGATTAGCGACCATTTGGCTTTTATATCTAATTACTAGATGAGTAAAAACAGAGATGAGCCTCCCCTGGGGTCCTTAACTGAGGGCCTACATGACACACACACGGGTCTTTTGTCAAGGTTTTCAAAAAGGTCCTTGTCCCGAAACAAGTAGTGGACCCTGACCCTGGCCCTGGCCACACTGCAGGAGGCACTCTGCCCCTGAGAAGGCTCCATAGTCAGAAGAGGAAATGCCCCAGACCCAGCCTGATGCCATCTGGGACCTTCGGCAGGGTCTCCTTGCACAAGGTAGGCCTGGGCAGGATGGCCAGAGAGGTTTGGGACATGCTGAACAACCCATGCGTGGTTTCCAAAGGAGGGCACTGCAGTTCTTCAGAGCAGGCCTCCTCTGAGATAGAGGGAGGAAATTGGGAGAGAGGACCCTGATGACAATGTGACCACCAGACAGGGCTTACACACCCCTTCCCCGTCCACAGCCAGGGCACAGCTAGGGCTGGCTTTTGAGGGAGCAGGAGGATGGAGACAAGGCTGCTCTGAAGCCAGACGGAGGCCACTTCCCACTCTGCCACATGGGACCCTCCCCCACCCCAAGTCCAGTCATGGAGTGGATCCACAAGAGACAAGGAGGCAGATGGGGAGAAGGTGCCAGGGAGCTGTAATTCAACCCCATAGCAATCTGAACAGAAAAGGAGACAGGCCTCTCTACAGGCCAGCAGCCCTGAGAGCAGAAACCAAAGTGCCTGGCGGAGGGTCAGACTTGGTGAGAGGCTCTTATATATGTATTTCCTCAAATGCAGGTTCTCCCACTGGTGTGTTCTGAAAGCCGAGCTGTCTACTGGTCTCCAGGGCAGTCCCTGGTTTCTCCAACACCCACTTTATTTGTCTTCCTAATTTCTCGTTCAGGAGCGTCACCAAGGATGCCACAGGGGACCCACAGGGGTAGCTGGCCATGGCCACATCCTGGGGCATCATGGAGCCATCCTTACTGATGGGTGACACCCCCTCAGGGCAGGACGAGGCAGCAGCCATCACTGTGGCAGCCGCCTCACACCCTATAGCTGCCTAGGGTGAGGCATAATGAGATTTTGAGGGGACTCAGCAGGAAGGCAGGGCAGGACCAGCACCCCTGCAGGTCACCTTCCGAGTCCAGGTGCCAGGGATGCTGCCGCACACAGTGCCCACTCCAGGGCCTGCCCGAAGCTTCCTGGGCGCGCGGTGGTGAGAGCCAGCCCCAGCACTCACCAGGTAGTTGTCCCCGTGCTTGGACCTGAGCATGCGCGTGACCTCCTGCAGGTCGCGCAGGTAGGACTCCTCGGAGCAGCCGGCGGGGAAGGACACGGCGATGATGCGCTCCGTAATGTAGGTGAGGTCCAGCTCGTGGCCCTCCTCCATGGCGGGGCTCAAGACTGCGGGCCTAGGAGAGAGGACGAGGGGTGTTCAGCAAACACAGCTAAAGAACCAGGACAGGGGAGAGAGGGCGTCCACCCACAGTGCCTGGAGAGGCAGGCCGTGGAAATGACCACACATTCTCTACACTATTTCCCCATCGCACGAGGGTAAGAGTCTAAATTTCGTTGCAGGGCAGGACTTGTTACCACATGCTACTGGCAGGATATACAAAGAGAAAAAGCAGCTCTGAGCAGTGATGCAGGGGCTGGATGGGAAAGGATGAGGGCGCAGGGCATCAGCAGGAGGGGCTCCTGTGGTTCTGCCCAGAGCAGGAACGGGTCTGCATCGAAGTTCGCGGCTAGCACCGGCAACTGGGAGGAAGTGCATTTTGGGTGTTGGCTGGAGGCGGCCCCTCCAGGCACTAGCTCAAAGGCTCCAGTGCGCTCTATTCAATCCTGGTACACCCAACGCACACACAAAGTCAGGCCACTGCAATGGAATTGTTTATTGAAAGGCAGCCAGGCATGTTTCAGAAATTGGACTTCTAGTGCTTAAGATTACACTTAGAAGTGGATATAAAACCTGGTTTATATCATCTTTGATTACTGTTGTTTGAAATCACAAAAGAAATTAAGATCACTACAGAATAAAATAACAGCATGTCCAAGGTTTCTCAGTGGAGATCTGACCCACAGCCAGCGGCATGGGGACATGTTACCCTCATGAACACTCACCTCGACGGGTTGTCACAGCAGAGAGATGTGGACGGCTTGGGGCTTCTCGGCGCCTGTAAGTAACAACACAAGGGTCATGTTCAAGTTCCCTTCCCTGTGTCCACATGGCACATTCCCCACTGAATAGGAACAGGGGCAGCTGTCCCACAGTTCAATCATAAAGGGTCACTGCTGGTTCAGAGGGGGCTCAATATACACATACCATGTGTTTGAAGTCATCAAATGGCACAATTCTATCAAACAGCAGCAAAAGGGGCTTCTACAAAGAGACAGTGGGACCCGTCCCCCCAGTCAGGGCAAGGTGGGCTGATGCTCTGGGACTTAGGCACTCAGTCGGCAGGAGCTGCAGTTACTCTCACCGCTGCTGTTCCCTACCTGAAACAGTCAATTAATGGATGACTGTCAGAAAATCTCAGTTATATCTACACTTTTTTTAAGATCCTACTCAACAAAAAGAGAAGCCTTGGGTTGTAATTACTACAGTTTTCTACAGCCCTTCTGTGTGTGCGTGCATGGAGGGGTGATGGTCTGTGGTAAGGCTATTTGGAGAAATTTGTTCCGGGGCATACATCCAGCAACTTTATGAGTAAGAATGATCTCCGACATTTTGGAAGTGAGAGAAATGGGGCTCAGAGAGGTAAGAGGTCTCCTAAAAGATGGCAGACATGAGAGGGGAAACCCAGGTACCCCCAGACAAGGAGTACTAAATGCTCTTCCCACCCTGAGTCAGGGGACGCTGCAGGCAGGAGGCCGCCAGCGAGGGGGCGACAGAGCCCCAACAGTCCTCCTGCCACACATCATCACTGGTCCATGGACGCCTTTCTCAGAAGTATCGACACCCCTGACTTAGAGCTGGGGTCCCCCTCAGCAGATGAGAAGCCTGTAAGTAACCTGGGCTCCCTCAGTGAGAAATGGAGGGACGGAAGATGGATTCGACGGACAGTTCAGAGATCACCAAGACAGACGTTTTCCTTAAATCATACCAGCACAGAACCTAGTGACAATTCCAAAACCACAAAGATAATCATCATCATCTCAGCCTCAAAACAGGGGAAAGAATTAGAGCACATGCTTTTGAGGCCAGGGGGCTGGACCATGTCCCCATGTCCACACTCTTCACTGTCTGTCCCCGGGTGAGCCCCCTGGCCCTCCACTCCTCTGTCCCTCCCTTTGCTGATTCATAGAGATGTCTCATCAATGGTGGAGAACCCCACCTGGCCTGGTGACATCCCACAGTCTCCACACCCAGTCCACTTCCCCCACCCCTGAACTCCTAGGCCACCGCACCCTGTCCCTGGGAAGCTACTGGGTCAGCACACTCACTCCAGTAACTCTCCAGACCTGACTCGAGTCTTTCCACAGTTCGGACGAGAACTCTGAAAATTACCCGTATTCCCTTCCCTATTAAAACTGCAAAAATAAGTTTCAAAAAGATTTTTTTTAAGTATTGGTGACTGATTCAATACTTCAGAGGACAAATTGTTACTGTGTATAAAAGAATCATTCAGAATAGCTACCCCAGGGCCAAACTGAATGCACAGAAGTGAACTCATGAAAACCTGAGATCCTCACTCCTCACCCCAGGCCTCAGGGCCCTGCTCACAGGAGGGCAACTCCACACTCGCTCATGTGGGCACACGGGGTGGAAGTAAACGTTTTGCCAGGTCACTATCCTGGCAGAAAATGATTCACTGAAAACCTATCTAGGCTAATTCATGCAACTTGTACTTGTAAGACTAAAATTAAAGCAGCACAGATACAGTCCTAATAGAGCAAAGCCCATTTCAGGGAGACTCTTCGCTTAAAAAGAGAGTCCCACTCATTTCCAAAAGTCTTCAGTACTCCCACCTTTCAGGCAGCCTCTGAGGGTCAGAGCTGCCAGGGGCTGGGTGCTACGGAAACACTCACGAGCTGACCCTGTCCAGACCACGCGTCCTGAACCCAGCAATGTGGGAACACACTGGCCTAATCCCTGGGACTGTTCTGTAGTTACAAGACCTGAGTCATGCTTTCCGTTTTCCCAAGATGACACTGTCACATAACTCAACAGATACACAAGCACTGTGATAGTGACCTGGCAAAACATTTAATTCCACACTGTGCCCACAGGAGCAAGTGTGGAGTTGCCTTCCTATGAGCAGGGCCCTGAGGCCTGGTGTGAGGAGTGAGGGTTTCAGGATTCAAGAGGAACTGCTTTTCCTGAGGGAACCCAGGGCCCACCTCCTCTGCCATAGACAGACATACAGACTGCTGTCCTTTCAATACTTCCTGAGTATGATTCAGTAATGCACACCTTAATAAGGTATCACTATGCTCAAAACCTGAAATCCCGCAGACTGCTTCTGCTGACCTCGGGCCTGAAATCCCACAGACTGCATCCACTGACCACAGGCCTGAAATCCTGCAGACTGCATCCGCTGACCACAGGCCTGAAATCCTGCAGACTGCATCCGCTGACCACGGGCCTGAAATCCCGCAGACTGCATCCACTGACCACGGGCCTGAAATCCCGCAGACTGCATCCGCTGACCACGGGCCTGAAATCCCGCAGACTGCATCCGCTGACCAGGGGCCTGAAATCCCGCAGACTGCATCCGCTGACCAGGGGCCTGAAATCCCACAGACCGCATCCACTGACCACGGGCCTGAAATCCCACAGACCGCATCCGCTGACCACGGGCCTGAAATCCCACAGACCGCATCCACTGACCACAGGCCTGAAATCCCACAGACTGCTTCTGTTGACCACGGGCCTGAAATCCCACAAACTGCATCCACTGACCACGGGCCTGAAATCCCGCAGACTGCATCCGCTGACCACGGGCCTGAAATCCCGCAAACTGCATCTGCTGACCACGGGCCTGAAATCCCGCAGACTACATCCGCTGACCATGGGCCTAAAATCCCGCAAACTGCATCCACTGACCACGGGCCTGAAATCCCACAGACTGCATCCGCTGACCACAGGCTCACAAGAGGACCCTGGAGCCTGTGACATCGCCACATGGAGGCCCTCACCCTGGAGATGGTTAAAAGGCAAGAGAGTATAGAACTGCACAGGCCGTTTATCTGAAGTGTTCAGAAACACAGGTTCATGTGAGGTGCCCCAGAGGTGACCAAAGGAGCTCCTTCCTTAGCCTCTGCATAGGGAAGGAAACAAGGGCACAAAGGAGGAACTCACCCAGCTCCCTCATGCAGCCAACTTTCTATGGGAGTCTGCACTCACTTAAAACTGGGGTAAAGACCCACAGCATCTCGGGGCCACCCTCCAAGGTTATAGAGAGCTCCACACCCACTTGCATCCCCACCCCATTCCAGCTGCAGTCCACCACACGCCTCTTCCCAGGCCTAGCCACCCGCAAAGCCAGGGTGGTGTTCAGCAGCTTCCATGGCCCCTCAGCAGACAGCCTGTCACAGAGAAACCCTACTGAGCAGACTTCCCCATCCCTATTTTGCAGGTTGGGAAATGAGAATTTGGTAAAACTGACATATCTAGAATCCCATGATTCAGCTGCAGTAGCGCCTGCTGACACCAAAGCTCTGGACGCCTTCCAACCTCCTGGCTGTCAGGTGGGTTACAACCCATCCCACCAGGTCTGCTCTGAATCAGATGGTCAACAATGACGTTAAGAGACCTTTGTTCAGAGGAGCTAGTCTGCCTGTACTAGAGACAGAAACAGCGGCTGATCCTTCACCTCCAAGTCCCTTCTGAGATCGGATGAGCCTTGAATTGTTCAAGGTCTAAATCTGGAATGAAGTGGAGAATGTGCCCCAGATAGGTCCCCTGATACCCTGGGACAGAGCCCAACACTCAGCCACTCTGCTGTGAACTAAAACAAGAGCCAGACCCACGCAGAACTCGGAAGGGCTGCTGAGAGTCTCAGAAACTCTGTGCTTGTCAAGAGGGGACTCAGGGATGAGTATCCCTACACTTGGCAGGCACAGATGTAACCCCTCTTTGTACAGCATGGCACATTTCAGGGCTTCAGGATGAGGAAACAACCTGGCTGCAGGTTTATTAAAGAAGGGCCCTGGCTCCTGAGCCACCCTGAATCCTCACCTCATACAGCGAGTTTAGAAAAACCTCTCTCTACTTGTACTGGTAAGACACGAGTCCTGCAGATGTGTGTTGCAAACTCACTTTCTCCCGGCGCTGTGCAAAAGGACGGCCACCCACTCACATCCTGGGAAGTCTTCCCGAGCTGTGCTGTCCTGTCCAGACCCATCACAAAGGGCAATCAAATCCAAGTTCTCCTTGAGCACAGTTCCCGTGAGACAGGAGCACAAGCTACCTCCTTTGTCCCCTCCCATTTTCCAGGGTGAAAAATCCAGGCCGCAACATGTCCCACCCAGCCCCTGCCGGGCCCGCACCTCCCTCACCTGTGTCCCTGTTGGCACACACTTATCACAGCCTTAAACTCCCAAAGGCGCTAAGAGAGAAGAAGGGAAAAGGGACAAGGCACAGGCTGAATGTGTGGTTAAGGTTAAAGCAGCAAAGGTAAACCCTGTCCCAGGCTCCCCGCTCCTCAGAGGCATTTCCTCCTGGAGAGCCCGGGAGGTCATCCTGGCCTATGACAAAGTGACCCAGCAGGCTCTTTGACGTCGCTAACCTTCCTCGTTGTCCCTTCTGATAAAATGATAGCTATGGACCCAGCTCTTGGAGGCCATCCCGCCCCTGGGCTCCTCGAGTCTGTGAGTGAGAAGTGAGAGTGTTCCCCGGAGAGAGAATTGGAGGAGCTGCCCAGAGGGCTCTCCTGCTCCACATATTTTTGGAAATTATCACTATTGGTTTATTTTGCTAAAGTCATTTCTTTTTCTTTGAAACCATCGAATCAATAGCAATTTTGCAGCCGCAGCATACAAACTCATATGCCCATCTTTCTACAGGGGACAGTGGCTACCGTGAGATTTCATGTGCCAACACACATTTCCCTATACTGAAATAGACACTCGGCAGTATGTTACAGGCAGGGTGGGGGCACGAAGAACGGGACAGCAGGGAAGTGAAGACTCCCTTTCTTGGGAGAAGCTAGACGAACCTTCCAGCAAAGCCTTTGGGCTCCCTCAGGCTGTCTGGAACCAGATTCAGGGTCCACCACTTTGTAGCTGCAGCCTTAGTAAAGGCCCTCCTCCTGCCTCTGCCTCTTCTCCCTCTAGCCTTAGTAAAGGCCCTCCTCTTGCCTCAGCCTCCCTCCCCTTTCCAGGAGGGTGCTCTCATCCCCACCTCACCCTGGGGTTAGCAATCCCCGCACATATTAGGGAAGGTCACAGAGTGACCCTACAGCACATGGCCCGGGGTGCCCTCCTGGAGCTCCCTAAAGGAGCTTTCCTCCTCCTACCGGGCCCTGCCCTGCACCTCACCATTCACTAAGACCAGCGTGCAGCTGAGAACGCTCCGATCCATGACACCACTGCAAACACCTCTACGAACATCATCCACTGTGAACTAGAGCTTCTCTCTCAGGAGGGCAGACCCAGTCAGAATGGAGGCCTGGGGTTCAGTCTCTCTCTGTGCTCAGAAGCAGGCTGAGCCTGGGGGTGGGGGGTGGGAGCACATCTGGGTAATGCAGGAAGGAAGGGGGAACTAAGGACTCCTGCGAGTGAAAAGGTCACTGGGAATACCCCGGGGGTGACTGCCAAAGAACATGTCCAAAGCAGTGTGAACTAGAGCTGCACCACCCACCACCTGGGCCGCACCACCCACACTTGCCACCCACCACCTGGGTCGCACCACCCACACCCGCCACCCACCACCTGAGCCGCACCATCCACACCCGCCACCCACCACCTGGGCCGCACCACCCACACTTGCCACCCACCACCTGGGCCGCACCACCCACACCCGCCACCCACCACCTGAGCCGCACCATCCACACTCACCACCCACCACCTGGGCCGTACCATCCACACTCGCCACCCACCACCTGGGCCGCACCATCCACACCCGCCACCCACCACCTGGGCCGCACCACCCACACTCGCCACCCACCACCTGGCAGGAGCAAGCAGTGCACACACTCACCAAAAATACCCATGTTGGGGTATCGGGAGGCGCCCGGGGGCACGGGGTGAAGGAGGAGGGCTCTATCCCCTCTGCAACAGAACTTCCCAGCAAGTTCACAAAGCCCTGAGGAGACTTTCTCATACCCCGGGTGGGGTGGGGCCCAACTCCTTCAATGTACCCCTCCGTAAGTGAGGATCTGGGAGCCCCATCTGAGAGGCAGGCTGGTTTTGTGGCAAGTTTGTAATCAAGGACACCCCAACTCTGGTGGGAATTCAGTTTTGTTTTGACCTATGTCCTTCTCAACTGATCAATTTGACAAATCAAAAGTTTCTGCCTGGAGACAGCCCTGTGGACACAAGGCAAGGGTCAGCAGGCAGACCTGGGCACGATTACAGGTCCTACCACCTGCCAGCTGCACAATCCAGGGCCAGGGCATTATAAGCCTTGGACGGTCCACCTGTGGTATGGAACAATGCTGTCGCCCTTGTGAGGCCATTCACACAATGCAGATAAAAATGTCCAGTGCCCACCCGCCTGATGCTTATGACAAGTCAGCCATGCTCCCCGTGGGTCATCACCTGCCTCAAGCTGCACTTTGTCATCGGCATGTCAATGCTGAACTGCACAGTAGCTCCCTGGGCTGGAGCAGCCACTATTCAGCATTTGCAACTGCGAGGGAAGAGTGAAGAGACGCGGGTCTCCACAGGACTACGGTGACAGCACCAGGAGCTCAGAGAGGTGAGCGCCATCCAGGCAGGAGCAGCTCAAAGCCAGTGGCACTGGGGCTGGGGGATCCCAGCAGGCACCTGCCCTGAGCCCCACAGGGAGCAGGAAACACTTCTCACACAGCGTGACAGGCCTAAACCCTCACAGTGTGGCCCAGCAACTGGGGCTGGCGCGACACCAGGATGACTCCAAAACCTTCACGGCAAACATCCTACACTGCCTTGAACCCAGACCCAAACCCATGCTTCCTCAGAGGACGTCGAGTGTTACAGTGACATGTTGTCTCGTTACTTTTTGAAAGACAAGGAATACATCACTCCAGACAAACACCCTGAAATCTTACAGTAAAACACAAAAAGTGAAGATACCTACTATCTTCACTTTACAGAAAAGGTCCTACATGACCTTTCAGCCAGGGCACTGTCATCACACCCACAGCTACCAGAGACCAAGCAAAAAAGAGTCAACGGTGAGTGTCTCAATGGAGGTTCTGGGTTTCCAATAACCATCTCAGAGTAGATACCATATGCTTCCTACAGGCTTCTGTGAAAAGCGACCCTTCAAACAAATCTAATGCAAGAACAATACAGGAGCTAGTCCTGGTGGCCCTAAGTGGGACTGTTCACACTGCACCCAGAGGACCATCTGCAGAAGGTGTTTGAAGTATGCCATGGTGTGATGCAGGTGGGCAGTGGGGCAGGCCAGACCGCCCACGCCATTCACCCACACCCACCCTCCAGGAGCCTCAGAGTCCCAGCCAACCTGAAGGCCACCAGTGCAGGGCCACCTGGTGAGGGTCTGCAGACACGTGGCTAAGGTCAGCTGCCCCCAGCCCCTCAGTGACCCAGAACACAGTGGCTTCCCTCCAGAAATCAAATGCCACACGGGTTCCCAGCCCCTGGGGACCGGGACCACCTGGTGCACGAAAGGCAGGAGACCTGCGCCTTGGGGGTGTAGAGCGAGTCCGCACCTGCGTCCCACCACTTACTAGCAGCGTGATCACTGATCACAGGCAGGCACCTCACCCTCAGTAGCTGTCACCCACAAAATGGGCTAGTAATTAGTAGCAGCCTCACCAACATGCTCATTGTAGAAATAAAGGCAGTGCAGGCCTATCATATCCTCACAATAGGGCCTGGTGGGTGTATATGCAGCCTTGGCACCTATGATGCATTCTCTGGGACTCTGCCAGCTTCACAGGAAAAAGCAAAGGGAGAGGAAGGGCCTGAAACTGCTCACTCAAAGGGTGCAGGAGGGGAAGGGGGTGCTCCATCCTGCAGGCATGCAAGATCTGTCACATGCTGTGGGCCTGGTGAGGGGTGTGTACCCTGCGGGGGGGGGGCAGTCAGGAGAGGACAGCCGGCCTGCAACAAACCATTCCTACTCTGGGTGCCCAACACTGGTGCAGAGCTCCCAACGGAGAGTCCTTCACTAGCATCCCACAGTGACGGGGTTAAAGGCAGGTCCTCAGCCTGCCCCTGGAGGGAATTCGGGCTGCCTCCCGGTGTGCCCCTATACTCCCCTTTCCTGCCTTCCACATGCCACTCCTCCTGCCCCAGGGCCTCTGCACGTACCACTACTCTGTACTCACAGATCCAAGCTCATCAACTTAATCCCACAACTCCTCAAGCTCTCAGCTCAGACAGCATCTCCCAGCAAAGTGGTGCCTGATCTCCCTGCCATACCTGAGTCAGAGCCCCATTTATGCATTTCTATCCCCTTGGTCTTCTTTACTGCACCTTCCGAGATGGCGTGGAAATGACTGATTGTGGGGACTGCTGCCTGAGTTCCACATGCCCCACATCCAGATCAGTCTGGGGGCTGCTGGTCTAGCTCCAGCCTTGAGGGCAGTGCCCTGGAAGCAGCAGCCACAGAACCCATCAGTCTGCAGGATGAAGAAGGAAGTTAGAGTGTGCCTCTAACCCCAGAGTGGGCCTCTAGCCCCGGAGTGGGCCTCTAACCCCCGAGTGCGCCTCTAGCCCCCGAGTACGCCTCTAACCAGAGTGTGCCTCTAACCCCCGAGTGCGCCTCTAACCAGAGTGCACCTCTAGCCCCGGAGTGCGCCTCTAACCCCGGAGTGCGCCTCTAGCCCCGGAGTGCGCCTCTAACCCCAGAGTGTCTAAGGCACATCGGGCCATTTTAAAAGGCATGAGGATACTGCTTTGACTTTAGGACAACCAAAGTCAATGTACCCAGGTGACTTTAAAACACCTACCCAAAAGAGGAGCTGGATGAAACACATTAATGCCAGCCCCTCCCCAGGTGGAATGTGTGGAGTAAAGGACACTGGGAGCTCAGGTACAGAGACATCCACACTGAATGGCCACACAATGAAGCGTGGACTTGAGTCAGCTCAGTAAGTGCAGGCCGTGTGGTTTGGATACCCATGGCTATAATCTACAGCACTTTCTTTCTGACTGAGCTGGGACCAGAATCCTACCCAGATACTGGCCATAGTAACACGTGTCTTTGCAAATGCTTTCTCCTACAACTCTCCGAGAGGACTCTTTGAGAAGCGGTCTCCTTAGCACCCCTCGGATGAGGGACCTGGAGCAGAGTGTGTATCCCCTTGCCCGGAGGTCCCTCCCCACCAGCATGGAGCAGGATGCTGGCTCCAGCCCAGGTTAGCCCACGCTGGACCAACCAACACTGGCCCTGCTCCCGCTCACCCACGATCTCTGAGCCACAGCGGACTCAACAAACAGGAACCACTTCCCACCTCCCCTCATCCTCACTGGCTGCTGGTGAAGAGTAAATAAAGGAGGCCCTTCCGGGGCTACCAGGCTAAGATCTCAGCAAGGCCTGAGTATGCAGAATCCCAGCTTTCCCAGGTGTCACCAAGGCCTGTGCATTGTTCCAGTGCCCTTACCCTACCGGCACTGAAAGCCCTCAGTGTAAACAGCTCTGTAAAACAGAACAAAGCCACTGCCAAGTCCACAAGGAAGCAGGACTGCCCGGGGCCTGGTGACGCGGCACACAGATCACAGCTGCTGAGCTGTGGGCAATTAAAGGGACGGGGCTAGGACACCTCTGCACATTCTGCTGTTTCCTCCAGGCAAGTGGAGAGAATAAATACATTTAAAGCCTTTTTCAAAGGCAGCCACGTTCAGCTGACAAACCAAGAGGCATTCATTTGTTCATTCCTTCATTTGTTCCCTGCCACCTGGCATGCAGGGCTCAGGGGTCCAGTGCACACGCCTGAGAGTACTAACGCCTGGGTTTGACGCAGGTCCATCACTGGACTAGCTGTGTGATCTTGGAAATTTATTCACCCTCTCTGTGACTCAGTTTCTTCATCTGGATTGGAAAAAGAATCATGCCAATGCTGGCAGGATTAACTAAGGAGACACACATAAAGGGCTTGGAACGGTGCTAAATATTAGCTACTTATTCCATCATTTTATTTTTGTACCAGTCCTGTGTTGGGACCCTGAAATGTATTTTCCTCACAAGTTCCCTCACAATACTAGCTGTGATCACAGTGTCTATTTAACATCAGGAAAGGCAAGGCTCAGAGAGGGTAAGCGATTTTCCCAAAGTCACACAGCTCATAAGACATTCTTCCCTTCCAAAACCAGAATACTAAAAACAAGTTAATTATAAATATTGCCAAGCTTGATATTTTTCCTTAAACATGAGCAGTGATCATCAGGGAGATTATCGGAATGCCTGATGAAGTACACCTGACCACTTGTCGGAGGTTGGGAAACTAAACTAGTGTCATTTTGCTGTCAGTGCTCAACTATGAAAAACAATGTCTTGTTCAGACTGCGATTACATCTGTTTATTAGTAACCAAATATTTGCAAAATCCTGCCTCCCTAGCAGGAGCTGAGACTGCTTTAGAGCCATATGGAAGGAGAAGATGGAGGAAAAAGGCAAACGGGGGACAGAAGCAGTGACGGGGAATAGACATGTGTCCTTACATGAGCTCCCCTTTGCTCTCAGGAAATAAAATTCTAAGAAGGAGCAGGCAGGGCAGATAGTCCTCGGAAGCAGCATGAGGCACCATCCTGCATCAGCAGCATCCAAGCACAGGGTAAATGTAACCTGGAATGTCACTTAGTTACAAAGCAGCCAGCGCAGAGGCCAGCAGAGGAGGGCAGCTTGGGACAAAGTGCTCCGTGCCAGCCTGTGAGAGGCCACAGCCCGGGGACTCGGGAACTTACTGTGCTGGGCCTGAGCAGCGCTGCTGTTGCTGGTGGCTGCTTCTCCCTTCCAGAGGCAGCTCCTCCTACTGCGTGGCTCCGTCCCCTGCTTTGTAGTCAAAGGCACCCCTCTTCATGCTAAAGTCCTGGCAGCCCTGGGCACGGGCAGGCAGCAAATCAGCTCAACAGGTGGCAGCGCCCTGGTGAGCATGCGAGTCTCCAGGATCACAGCCAGGAGCAGCGGGCAGGTGCACCCGGCCCCTAGGTGAGCACGCATGCTTACACGTAGCTCACAGGATGAGGGCCAGCCTGCCAAGGGCACAGGAGCTGCGCTCTCCGGGAGAGCTGTATGATCAGGAAGCTGAGCTGGCTGTGCCTTCCTGGGGACCAGCCCAGACCCAGCCTCCAGGGAGACCCGCCCTCCACAAGGTACAGAAATCCCAGGAACAGAGGCAGCTTCTCAAAAGTTCCCCTGGGAGAAAAACCCTGCTGGGAGTGCCTGGGAGGGCAGGCACTCCCCTCTGTACCCCAGACCACAGGCGCCTGGTGCCCACCCAGCCGGCTTCTCCCTCCCTCACTCCTACTTCCCTCTGTCCTCCCCCCTCTCCTTTACCACTTCCTTCCTTAGCTCATTTCTGTTCCACCTCATTCCAAATAGAATTGGAGACAACTCATCAAATCCATTCAATGCAATTAAATAAAAATTTCAAAACAAAAACTGAACTAAGAAACAAACACACGAAAACAGGGTCAAAGACAGCACAGCCGGCTAGAGAGAAAGAAAGAGGCACGCAGAAAGCCTGGTTCATTACGGAATCAGGTGCTCGACCGGTTCCAAGTTTCCTGGAGGCCAAAACAAAAAGGGAGATCTGGGCTGGATACTCCTGGCCAGATCTAGGTGACATGAGGACTTCAAAGGCCCCCCGAACTGCCCGGGGTTGGGTTTAATCGGTCACTTAGTGCTGGGAGCTGGGGAAGGAGGGGTGGAGGGCCCAGACCACAGCCCTCCTGTCTTCAGCACCAGGCCCACCCTCAGCAGCTGTTCAACTGCATCTCTCAGTGACAGGGTCAGCCCTAGCCCTCACAGTGACAGGGAGACTTGTGGTCACTCTCAAAATGATGCCCTGCACGCACCTGTGTTCTTTTCATTTTTATCAATTGTTTCCTACAAAAACATTTCTTCACACAGGGAGTGGTGGTGGGGAGGCCCCCACAGCACTGTCACCAGCCCAGGGACACCTGCTCCACAGAAGGCCACGTGGTATCCCTTTCCAGGATGGACACAAAGGGGATGGATGGTGGAAGCAAATGGATCAGTGAGGGTGAGGTCAAAACAGAACCATCTGGCCCTTCACCAGCCACAGTTCTCAGACTACGAGATGTGAGACAGGACTCTGAACTCTGCTGAGCACCGGTTTCCACCTCTGTGAAATGGGTACACAACGCCAGCCTTCCAGAACCCCTGTAGGGACCAAGATGCCGCCAGGGAAGGGAAGCACCAACACCCTCATCAGCCCTGCCCCAGAGAGAAGGTTTTAGTCTCTGCTTCCAGCCCAACTCCTGCATTTACAAACAAGGAAGGATGAGGATGCGTGGCCAGGAGGGCAGCAGGTGGGTGGGCAGCAGGCAGGTGAGCTATGACACCCTGGGGACAGCCAATTCACTCCCTACTTCTTCACAGTAATAAAAAACAGGCCAAGCGCTGGGCATCCAGCTCTCCCCAAAATACTCCCAACAGAAACGCCCTCAACTTCAGGTAGGGGCCAGCTGGGAAGCACCACCCACAGGTGAGCAAGGCACCAAGGCCAGCTCCAGGGGCAGCAGCTTCCAGCTGAAGGCAGAGAACACCTGTAACTGTGTGCTGATGTCGGCCATCCCCAGGCAGTCTGAAAGCTCCTTGCGGCAGGAGAGGCTCCGTGCACCAAGTCCACTCTCAAGTGTGTCCTGCAGGCCTCATCCTGTCCTATCAGCCTGTCCTACCCTGAGAGTGCCCTGAGGGTCAGCCAGCCCCCAGACAGAGCATGGGCACACCATTGAGGACAGCCAAGTCCCAAGCAGGCAGACACGGGGTCCTACCCATGTGGCACATCAGGGCCAGGGCAGGGGCAGCAAAGCCATTGAAGAGGTTAGAGACCCAGTCACTGGCAAACAAGAGCTACAGAGGCAGGTCCTCACAAACAGAGGGAGGGAGGGTCTGGAGGCAGCCCAGCTGGCCTGCCTCGATGGGTGAAGGGGCTGCCCAGAGGGCAATGAGAGAGTCACCTGGCTCAGGTGACACCTCCCCCACCCCAACAAGGGCACAGCAGGGCTTGTGCTTTAGAATGAACTGTGACTGAACAGTGTGATGCGGAAAGCGCAGCCTTAAGGTGGAACTCAGCCCAGACTGGGGACCCAGGAAGAACAAGCAGACAGGGCTCTAGCAGGCCTGCACACCGGCCACCGGAGCTGTACCAGCCCCTCACAGCCTCCCAGCAGCCATCCACGAGCCCCTGCTCCAGGTGGGCTCTCAGCAGTGCTCTAAATAGAGTGAGGCTGGCTGGGCTTTCAGCAGCCAGTTGTGCAGACATAGAGGGTGGCACAGGAGCTGGGGCTCTGGCCGTGCCTAGGTGTGTTCATGGGAGCCCCAGAGTGGCTGGGCTCTCAGAGGAAGGGCCATAAGTGGAGTCCAGTCATAACTAACTTGGGAAAACCGCCATGTGCTCTGCCTCTTGGTCCTGCTGGTAAAGGAGCAGCCGCGGGGATGGACAGCAACTGCCCACTCCCAGGCTGCTCAGGGCGCCAGCAACTGCCCGCTCCCGGGGCTGCTCCAGGCACCCCTCCCACTCAGGGCCCAACAAGCTCATAACAGGACCAACCTTCCAACTTCTAGACAAAAAGACAAGAAAACCACAGTGGTAGGACTGAAAAATAATTTCACAAGCTCTCATCTTATAAAGCACCGCCGCCGTTCCCACACAGGCTCAGTGCCTAGAGCTCACCCAGGCAGCCTTCAGCTCACGTCCACTGGAGGTCGTCCCCTGACACAGGGACACACAGAACATTCAGCAACAGGAGTGCACCACCGGCACAGGCAGCAAGTCCTTCAGAGCTCATCTCCTGCATCTCCAACCTGTTCAGTCACCCTCCTGCCTACCCTCACATCCATGGCTGCAGTCAGGTTCCCAGGAGGGCCGGGCCTATTGCAAACACTACAGATAGACTGTGAGAGTGACAGAGAGGAGGGATGAGGATGAACTGAACGGGGAAGAACCCTGTCCTGAAGGTGGAGGATAAATGAACACATGAGGTCCATGAAAGGAGAGAAGGCAGTGCCAGCAGCGTGAAGGCAGAGCTCACCTCCAGCTGCAGAAACACCACCACTCGGGGCGCTCATCAGGGCAGGTCAGGAGAGGCCAAGAGGACTGCAGGGGTGTCTGACACACGGTAAGGGCCTGGGGGTGGGGAAAGAGGGGAAAAATTCCCTAGAGCACAGTCTGGATGGAGGACTGGAAGAGGCATGCTCTGTGTGGAGGCTGGAGCAGCAGGGTGGTGCGATGTGGAGGGGCAGGACTTGGGCCGCAGCTCATGAAGCCCAGGGGCTAGAGGATGAATTGATGCTGCTTCTGTAGGGGCCCCACAGAGGTTTCTGCAGAGTGGAGTGACAGGACCCCAGCCGTGTTTTTAACAAGGTTAGTGGAGGCAGCCACAAGAGTAAGTGAAGGGGAGCACAGGGCAGGGGCCAGGAGGATGGACACGTCAGGCACAAGCAAGTGCAGAGCCGCCTTGCAGGCAGCAGCCTGACAGGCCCTGGGGGCCAAGCGGCACACCTCTCCCAGCCCCAGATTCCCAGGCATCAGGCGGCGGGGTTGAAATCAGCGATTTACACCATGGAAACTGAGGAACACCCCAAGACAGGGCTTCTTCCCGGAAAGTGTTTGCTAACATTACAGGCACCGCCCTCCAGAAGCCTCTGTTTCAGCACTTGAGAGGAGACGGCTGGGGAGAGCATGGGAAGAGAGGGACATGGTGTGTGCAGGGCTCGACGCTGGGCCTGGCACACGGGACCCCTCAACACACATTAACTTTCACTGGCACATCACGTAATCACCATTGAGACGGTCAACAGAGGCCAGGGCAGCAGACGAAAGATGGAGCCCACAGCACCAGGTCTCCCGAAGCTGACGCTGTAAACAGTGCTGAGACAAACAGGGCACTCTGAGGACCGGCACTGGCTGGCACCTGTGCCATGTACCCCCCAAGACAGGCATTGCCACCTGTGCCCCGGCTCCCTCTGCCCAGCTCCTCCCCAGATCTGAAGCTCTAAGAGACAGAACCATCCAGGTAACAAGGGCTCAGAGCTCCTCCAGGATTCTTCTTCCCACTCCTCCTCCTCAGGTGAAATTTGCAGACCTTTCAAAAGGTTATGAGGATCAGCAAATGACACCAATGAGACGACTCCCACTGTACAGGACAACTGGGCATCACAGCGGCTTTCGCCTTTTCTCCTGCTTACCTCCTCTCTTTAAAGAAAATGATCTCATCTCTCTTTATTAAGATGTCTCTTAAAATACACAATTGTGGGCCCTTTATCATCTCCCTGGAGGTGTGCAGGTAAAAGCTTACCAGCAGACCCTGCAGGAAATAAAGGGGGAGAGAAGAGAAAAGCCAAGCCCAGCCCCTTTATCTGCAGCCTCTGCCCATTCCCATGGTCAACTGAGAGGCACCGCGCAGACTCCCAGCCACTGCACGGGGCCACTGATGGTGTCGCTGGCATGTGCACCCAGAAGGCTCTGGAGCTGGTCAGCGACTTCCACCAGGGACGGGGCCTTCTCACCCAAAATAGCTTCACCAGCCTCAAGTGGCCACTCCCCAATTCGTGTTCCTTTTCATTTTCTCGTTCTCCCCAATAAAGTAACTTCTTCACCATTTCTAAAACTCACATTATCAAAAACCCACTCACCATCACAGTTTTCTGCCACTCAGGAGCCTAGAATGGTTTGTTATTTCTATGGGACTGAACATCACCCTCTCTCCCCCACCCCAACCACCACACAAATCAGCATCCCCAACTTCTCTGCCACCACCTCACTGTTTCCACAGAGGCTACTAGTGGACACAGCAGGGAAGCCACAGGCAAGGCCCTGGAGATGGGATGCCCAGTCAAACCTCAGCTCTGTTCCCACCAGCAGGTGCTCCAGGCTATGCTGGTGAGCACTGTCCCCTGGCATCTTCAGCTACAGAAAGGGATACTGACACAGACCCAGAGTGTCACAGGAGCACAGCACTTGATCCTAGCAGCCCACAGACAAAAGCTTATCTACTAGACACCTTGGTGGTTCCTATGACTGGCTGCTGTGCCAGGGAGCCCTGACTCTGATGTCCACACTGTCTTCTGACAACAGAGAGGAGCCCATGGGTAGACAGAGAAGAGGACACAGCACTGGGCACAAAGAACCCTGACACACATCAGGAAATACTTCTTCTCTGATCAGTCCTGGGACTCACCAACACCACGAGTCTTAGCCCAATAAAATGCCAGCACACCACGTTAAAGACACGTGCCCCCACAAAAATCAGCACAGGGAGGTCTTATTCAATTTCTCATCGAAATGTTCCATTTTGACAAGTGTTGAAGATTCTCAGTATCTAACTGACCTGTCCAAGGTCACCTGGTTCATCAGCAGAAGGCACACCTGCCTGAGATCTGCAGACATGCGCCTGTGGAAGGTCCCCTGCATTCTGCCAAGGCATGACATCACCAGCTGAGCTGTAGGCACCTTGCATCATTTTAAAATACGGTGACAGGTGTATCCTCTTAACTCTGGGGTTTCCCTCTGGGAAAGCCTCCCAGGCCAGTGGCCCAGGTCTACAATGGCCATGCCTCTTAGATGCCCAACCTTTTTCCCCTCTTTCTGTTCTCAGAGAGGCCAGATGTCCAGTGAAAACTGGAGCAGAAAATAATGATGAGATCAAATCAGTTTGCACTGGGGTGAGCTTTGGATCACAGGGCTGCTCAGGCCATCTCTAGCCAGCAGAAGGCCACCCTGAGTAAGCCTTCTGCATGAGAAGTGGGTGGTCTTCCCATAGGCACACATGTGGGCCCAGGAGACGGAAAGACCCTCAGAGGAGCCCTGTGCAGCCTTTGTAGACAGGGTTCTACCTACCACTGGGGGAGGGGTGGCTGGCTTTCAGAATCTGCTGGGACTTTATACAAAACAAGTACTCACTTTCCTTCTTATGATAAGTTATTTTATTGTAGAAAATTTTAAAAGGAGACACATATGTGCATAAAAAGCAGGTGGAACTGCCTCTCTCTCCCCCACACCCTAAGATAACCAGCATGGACTGCACAGGTGAAGTCCGCCTGACTTTTCTCCACACACTAATTTAAAAGCCAAATGATGCTTGCTATATATGTGTATCATTAAATTTTTTTCTGCGCTGTAATTTTTAACAGTGGTGTGGCACCAAACTGCCCAGAGGGGACCTAATTTCCCCATACCTGAGTGTTACCTGGTCTCCAAGTTTTCCCTCTTAGGAATGAGGCTGTGAGAAATACTCCATGGTTTAAATGGTTCCAAATCCTTCGTGGTGGCCTCAGGATAAACACCTGGAGGTGCAATTTGCTTTGGGTCCCATCACTAGAAGGTCTAGAAAGTCCTGTGACTTCTAGGACCACACAGGTCGCCCAGGAGTATAGGAAACATCCAAAAGGTGAACCCTGTCACATCCCACTCCTGACACCGCTTGCCAGGGCCTGAGACTGGTCAGGTCACAGGCCCAACTTAACCAGGTTCTAGACAGGTGCTTGAGGGCTATCTACTTCAGCAGGAGAGACAGAGTTTCTTAGAGTAAAGCAGTCTTCTTTGAACAGATAGATCTTAGTCTTTAGCAGAGCTTGGTAATCTTCAGCAGAGAGACGCGTGTTGGCGTTCTGCAGGCAGGAGAGGAGACAGAGGCAGAGTAAGCGTGTCCGTGATAGAATGCGCATGCTCCCGACTGCCTGCTCCTCCAGCCTAATATAAGGCTGAGCTCCTGCCTCTCAACACCACAGGTGTAGAGACTGCCAACTCACCACTGCTCTCATCTCTGGCGCTCTCACGCTTGTTAAGAGAGCTAAATCCCTCCCCATGCCCTTTTCACCCAGGTGTTCCATTATTGAGCTATATAGGTATTTCTTATAACTCACTCCCCCAGCAATAGCCTATACAGGCGGCTACAGAACCCCATCCCATTTTTTTCTATTTGAGTATATTTGATCCCCTTCCCTCAAAAGAAACTGTCTCATCAGCTTTAAAGGGACCTGAAGTGTCCAGGCAGTTATATAACAATGTCCAAAACAACGGGGCAAGAAGTAAAAGGCAGTGCCTCCGCCGCCCCCCCCCCCCCCACCGTCCCTCCCTGTGTCAGTGCTCAGGACGGGGCGAACCCTTGGCTGTAAATCCTGTAACAAGAAAAGAACCACGTCGGACCCCGCCGTCCCCAGCACTTGCTCCAGTTCCTGTCTCAGGGCATAAATATTCATAAATGGAATGGCTGATGAAGGCGGGAGCAGAGCAGCGGAAGCTGCTGTAATATTATTCAGTATTTCCTGTGACCAAGACTGTAACTTCAAGATTATGACTTTACCACCCCAGAACCAAGCAAAGGCAGCACCTTTTCCCTCCTACCTGAGGACCAACAAAGCCTGGTACCATGTGCTATGGACCGAAATGCATAATTCCCACAACATTCATATATTGAAATACTAACACCCAGGGCCTAGATTGAGATAGTATTTGGACAAAGGATCCTTGAAGGGGTAATTTAGCTAAAAGGGAGCCTTCAGGATGGGCCCTTATCCAACCTGACCACTGTTATCCTTATATTAAGAGGAGATGAGAACAAAGAAGATGGTTGTCTGCAAGCCAAGGAGAGGGGACTCGGGAGAAACCAGCCCTTCTGCATCTTGATCATGGACTCCTAGCTCCAGGACTGTGAGGGGTGACCTGCTGCTGCCGAGCTGCCCAGCTGTGGTGCTCGGTTATGGCAGTGTGATCTGAGACACACCCTACAGCTCTAAGATGCCTGGTGGGTATTGGGAACATGCTGCTGCCAGGACCCTCGGCCCCCAGAGGTGCCAGCCTCACCTCCCTCCTGGAAATGAGGGCTGACCGTGCGCAGCTGTGCCAAACCAGCTGGGGCACAAGGTGTAGTGCACAGATGGTCCCAGCCCCACGTGAAACGTCACTTTCTCCCTCCCAAATGTATGTCACAGTTACTGTAATTAGGAGGCCTAGACAGCTTAACAGACACAGCAAAGTACTGAAGGAAGAAGAACAGGGGCGCAAGAGACATAGGCCATCCAACCACCCTCTGCTCTTCCTCCATCTAGTAAATCCAGTAAAGCCGATTGGGGATGTGCTCTAAACAGAGGCAGTCACAAGAGGTTTTACGTGCATGATATAATTTAATATCACAGAACCTACAGATGCCGCTATGAGAAAGGTAATTTACTGAACTATTAACTCTGATGATATTTTTTTTCCAGCACTTGCTACAGGTGCAGTCCTACTGGAAATGCTGGAAAACCAGGAAAGAGTCTACTTCCCACACTGGGGAAACGTACGGGTACAGGGGGACAGAAAAGGAGGGGTTAATATAATACGGTGACTGTGTGGAACAAAATGCTGACTGTCTAGGAATGTTAAACACTGGAAAAGGACAGACACACTCCGTGAGAAGTGGAAGGTGAGCCTAGGCTGGAGGACCCAACATTTGAGTCCCTTGAGTAATCAGTCTGCTTACTGATTGGAATTAAACTCCATCTCGCCCTCTAAGAACCAAACAAATGAGGCCACTCCAAAACTGCTACTGCAGGCCTCCCAATACCCACTAATCTGCTAGTTACCCCGCTCATCCTGTGCACAAAAAGCAGGGCACGCCCGTGCCAGGAGGCCGGGTGCCACAATCCCCTACTGTTTCCTCTGCCAACTTATATGTTACCAAGTGATCCCTGTGTCTGCTCATAAACCTGCTATGCCAGTTGTATCAAGTTTAATGAAATACTGCAAAAACCAATGACATGCAGGTACAAAAAAAGATTTGTTCTTGCTATGAATGCTGAAGTCAATGTTTCTGAGAGCCTGGACAAACGCAGTCACTAAAACTTTCTATGTAAGCACACTTAGGAAAGGCAGCTGTCCAGAAAAAGGGAAGGGGAGAAATCTAGAAGATTCTTATGCTCAGATTATTTCCTAAGTTTCATTACACTTTAAGGGGAACAAGTGGATGTACATTATGTAAAAACAAGATGCAGAACCCCAGTGCCTGGCCCCAGCTCAAGGACAGGCAGGTGGTGTACCAGTGATAGATGGCCACGCCCACCTGTTCACAGACACAGAGGAACACTAAGGTGAATGTTTTAAGATTCTATAAGTTAATTGATATTTCAATTCAATAACCTCCCACACGTTCTGATCACTTTAAGTGGCAAGTTTTGACTGGCTGTGAAAGCAAATCCCTAGTACGTGACAGGCAAGCAGCAGTCACTCCTCTCACCACCACTGTAATCACAGTGATAAGAATCATGTTCACAGCCACACTGTTTCCAATCCACTCTACCGCCAACACGACGCGCTGTGATTTATGTACCTCTCTATCCTTACAGCAGTCCACTGAGGCAGGAAGCTCCTCATCCCCACTTGGTGGATAAGGCAGCTGACTGCCCGGTGAAGCAGAGCGAGGTTACACTTAGTGAGCAGAGCCCCGGAAGGCAGGCCAGGTTCTCTCTGGGGACCATCAACTTTCCTACCTCCCTAATACTTGAAAGCCCAAGACCATAGCCCCCCTCCATGGATCTTCCAGCCTTGGCCTCACTTCTCCCTGCCTCTCAGGTTCACAGGAGGATGTACCAGAACAGGATCACAGGGAAACAGCTAGAAAGTGGGCTGGGCTCTCTATTCCTTCACGTAGCCAGGACAGGAAACAGGTCCCTGCAGTCTGTGAAGACCTCGATCAGTGCCTCGTCAGGTACAGTCAGGAACGCTGATGTGGACAATACTGAGCTTCTGCCTCTGAGGGGAACACAGGGCTTGGCTCCTCCGAGCCTCTGGCCACCTTTTCATCAACTGATCAACACACAGCTACTTTTACGTGTGTGTCTGTCTAAAGACAACTTGCATGGGGTGTCACCAGTGGTTCAAAGGAGCAGGGAGCCGGCCGCCTAGACACTAGAGGTGGTGGGTTCAAACCCAGCCCTGGCGAAAAACTGCAAAACAAACAAACAAACAAAAAAAAAAGACACTTTGCGTGACAGGCACTGCGCATTCATCAGCACTGCACTCACAGCCCACACCCTAGCGCTCACCCTCCAGCACATGCGACTTCTGCGCAGTGCACTGTACCCTCCACCCTCCACATGCTCCGGCTAGACGGCACTGCAGCATTCTAAACAGCAAAATCACCCACAGAAGTGCAGAAGTGGTGACAATGTGGCACTAAGTAGACCATGAAATGGATAGCTGTTTACAGTGTGACGGGAAAGAAGGCAGAGAGAGTATGCACACGGCAATTCCAACGTGGGGCCATTCTGCTCGTATCCTCAAATGACCACACAGACCTCCCGCTTTATTGATCTCAGGGTTACAAATATGCCTTTTTTGCATAAGCAAATCTGCAAATACGGAACCAACAGTTAACGAGGATCAACTGTAACTTAATCTGTAAATTAGTAGATAATTAATCTTTTATTCAATTAAGTATCTCAAAAGCTTGCCACGTCTAATGTCCCCAAATAATAAACCTGTCACTATAGCATTATTCAAAGTGTCATGACCACAACCGAGTCCATGTGTAATTGTTAACTGTGTGACTCCATTTCACACCTCACATGCCTCGTGTTCCTACAGGAACCACAGCCGTGGAGCAACCTTCCAGGTAGGAGGAGCTCAAGGCAGACAAGCTGGGGCTGCAGGTGTTTTCCTGCAAAGATGTGTACCTCCCTTCCAGGTGTCTGTCCTCCGCCTGAAGATGTCCCCTGTTTTGTCACTGCCTTGTGCTTAGAAGCTGGAGGCACTTTCTGGGCAGTGATGCTGAGGAACCTGGCCTGGTAAGGTTTCCTGAGCATGAATGAGAAAACTCAAAGGTCCTGTGCTCAGGGTGGAAAGCAGAACACCGTCAGGTAGTGACAGAGTCTCAGGTGGAAGGAAACGTGAGGGACCAGTCACCCAAACCCCAGAGCTGCTGAGCCCACAGGATGCCCCAGGTCCCTAGGCCCCCTGACACACCCCGGGGCTATTCAAGGTGGCCCAGAGCTGCAAAGTCACCCTTAGAAGAAATCTCCTTCTAGAACAGGCTCAACAAATGTCAGCTTGCATCGGAAACACGAGGAGGGCTTGTTCGAGGAGAGACTTGGGGGTCCCAACCCAACATTTCTGATTCAGTAGATGTGGAGTGGGACCAGGGAGTTTGTACGTCTAAGCTCCCAGATGTGGCTGCTGCAGGTATGGGACCACACTCTGAGATCCGCTGCCCTAAAACGTTTGTGCATGAGCTTTGTGCTAACAACCCTGTCACTTACTCAGTAGGACAATGCTGGCCTCTGCACAGCATCCCTTGCCAGCATTTTCACTCAGCCTCCTGATGACCCTGGGAACAAACACTGCAGCCTGCATCTAGTTTCTGAATAGTACCAGGAATGGGGAGCTCTGTACGTCATCCAACTCCAAGTGCATTTCTGTCTGAGTTTTCCAAAGTTTTTCATTCTATTGAGTTAAAAACTGCCCTCACTGAGAGTTAGCACCTCGGCCCTATATCTTTCCATGAGCAAATCACATCAAGACTGATCCCTGTGAGGAGGGAACTACAGAATTTTCCCAGGGAAAAAAAAAAAAAGAACGCACCTGGCTTGAATGATTGTTTTTAAAGGCTCTATGAAGCAAATGTTGCCATTTTCAAAAACAGCCTGTGAACTTTGTGCTGAGAGCTCAGCAGGTCTGGGGTGAAACACAACATCAGTAAGATACATTGCTGGCTGCTGAGAGAGCGTCTGCCCAGATGTCCACAGTCCAAGGCCACCCGGGAGACATGTAGGCAAGTCTTGAGCCATTAGGTCATGGGAGATAACCACCAGAGGGGAAAGGCTGGTGGTTTGGGGAATGCCATTGTGTAATTCGTGTGATATGATAAAACAGCTTGGGGCCACTAGGCATTGGCCCCTGGCAGCCTAGGCTTGTGCTGCACGACTTGGGCATCCTGAACAAAGCACCCTGTGAAGCAGGTACCCCACCCGGCTTCCGGTTACCAGCTCCTTCCCAGAACTGCAGCCAAACACCCATCCCTCCCCTCACCGGGTCATTTTAAAGGTATCCCCAGAGAACACATCACTTTGTGCATAAATACCTCAGTATGCATCTTTAAAATAAGAACTTTTTAAAAAAAATTACTTCGAACTACCAGTATTGCAAACAATAATTCCTTAATATCACAAATCTCTTTGTCATACATTTTGGGAATTTTTTTAAAATTTTGTTTTTATAGTCTGACTTACAGTTTGAATCAGGATCCAAAAAAAGTCGGGATGTTTAATACGTGTCTTCAGTTCCTCAAGATAAGTTCTTTGTCCCATTTTTTTGCAATCAATTTGAAAAGGACTGGGGTTATTTTTGCACAACAGAACTTCCCCCACCCTGGAGTTTTCAGACCCCTCTCGCATGACGGGGTAGATGGCTCTGGCCCTGTATGATGGACAGATCTGAGGCTGGGTCTGATCCTGCTTTGATTTCTGGCAAGGACAGGGCTAAGAGGCATCATGTGTTTGGGGTGAGGACACACATGGACGTCTCTTTTGTGACGATGCAGGTCACTGAGTATCAGGGCCGAGAGCCGGCCATTCGTTTATCAGGGCTTTGAAAGAGGCAATAATTTAACCACATCGCATTTTCAATGTTCATTAGCCTGAATTCCTATTTCAATAAAAACGTCCCTCTTCCTCTGTCTGGAAACCCTGAGGTACAGTTTGTACAAGAAAGGAAAGTTAAATGTTTGATAGCTTCTCTTTAATTACCAGTTTTCAGAATGAGCTGGTTCCCGAGCACCCTCCAAAGCTAATTAAGGAGTTCCACTGTTGTTGTTTTCTAAGTAACGCTGTTTCTAAAGTCTGCTGTAGTCAGAAAATTAAGTACAAAGCTAACAGTGGTTACAACCTGGATCCTATCCCACCCTGTCCTAAAGTGAGGCCCCTGACCGTTCATTCTGGAAAGAAAAGGCTACAGGCTGCCTGGCATGGGTGCCCAAGGGCCAGTAGAGGGCCAGGGTAGAGGTGTTCCTGGTCGTCTTGCCAGGACAAGCATTAGCTAAATGGAGAAGATGTTTCACTAAGATGGAAAATACCCACACAGTTAAACATGACTCTGTTATTTTCTCTGTATAATTAATATGATAAGATTTGCAGCAAGGATAAAACTATTTTTTTTACAAAAATAGTTTGTTACTATGGGGGTACATGTGAGTCTTTCTAAATGCAGAATATAAATGTCTTAACACAATAACTAAGAAAATGACATGAAGGCTACATTAACCAGGTGGATGAAAGTATTTCAAACTGTATACAGAAACAACACACTGTACCCCATGATAGTATTAATGTACACAGCTATGATTTAATAAAAAAAAAAAAAAAGTTTGTTAATGCTCTAAAGAAAGTGTATGCTTTAAACAAACTTTTTTTTTTTTTTTGGAGACAGAGTGTCACTCTGTCACCCTGAGTAGAATGTTGTAGCATCTGGCTCGGCGCCTGTGGCTCAATCAGCTAAGGCGCCAGCCACGTACACCTAAGGTGGCGGGTTCAAATCCCCAGCCCGGGCCTGCCAAACAACAATGATGGCTG
>CAUYQV010067866.1:0-28209 GCA_963574575.1 Galagoides demidoff | reverse complement strand
CCTCTGGTAACTAACATTCCATTCTCTACCTCCTTAAGATCTACTTTTTTTACTTCCTACATATGAGTCGGAACATGTGAATTTTGCTTATCTTTGCCTGGCTTATTCCACTTAACATCATGACCCCCTCTCTAACCATGTTGCTTTTTTATGGCTTACTATATGCCACTGTGCATTTATGATACATTTTCTTTATACACTAATCATTTAATGGATGCTTAGGTTGATTTTATAACTTGGTTATTGTAAATAGTGTTGCAATAAACACGGGAATGCAAATATATCTTTGATATGCTGATATCATTTCTTTCAGATTTATATACAACAGTGGGATTGCTGGATTATAAGGTAGTTCTATTTTTATTTTTTTGAGGAAGCTCCATACTGTTTCCATATGGCTGTGTGTAGTATCTTATCTATTAATTGTAATATTGATACTCTTATTTTAAGAGTATTTATTATATAATACATTATATTTTATATATAATAATTGTAATATCTACAGTATTTGACAATTTTATTCTTCAAATTTCTGCTGATCCTCACTCATAGTGGCTTGTTCACTCTTGTGTTTTATCTTTTTTTTTCTGGTGAGTGTCTTTTTGTACATTTCCTGGGGATTTTGTTAAAACCTAACTTTTTTTTTTTTTTTTTTTTTGAGACGGAACCTCAAGCTATCCCCCTGGGTAGAGTGCCATGGCATCACAGCTCATAGCAACCTCCAACTCCAACTCCTGGGCTCAAGCGAATCTCCTGCCTCAGCCTCCCAAGTAGCTGGGACCACAGGTGCAGCCATCATTGTTGTTTGGCTGGCCCGGGTTGGGGATTCTAACCCGCCACCTTAGGTGTACATGGCTGGTGCCTTAGCCAATTGAGCCACAGGTGCCGAGCCGTTAAAACCTAAAGTTAAGGTGAATTCCTTTGCATTTGCTTCTGTCAAGAACATAGTGATACTTCCAACTTAAAATTACTTTAAAGAAATTTCTCAGCTTTAAATTTTGGGGATCATAGAGCATAGGGGTAGAGGAAATTCTGGTTCCAAACCTGCATAAAGAACATCCTGTAGTTGTAAATTCTCAGGACATTTTTCTCCACTTTGCAATCAAGACCTAGACATGCAAGTTTTTTTATTTTATTTCACTTCAGGAGGAAAAGATTTTGTTTCTACCTCAATTGTTCCCTGTAGGTCTACATTTTTTTTTATGTAGGGAGTTTATGTACCTTTATTAGGAGGGGGTCTCCAATCTGACTTCCACTTTCAATTAAATCTAGGTTTTATTAAAAAAAATTGAAATCAGTGGTGTCCAGTGGTATGTTCTATATGATGGAAATATTCTGTTCTGTGTTGTCCGACATAGTATATAGCCACTATGATTATTGAACATTTGAAATGTGGCTTTTATAATTGAGTAAGTGAGTTTTTAATTTTATTTTTTACAGTTTAAATTTCAATAACCATATGTGGCAAGTGGCTCCTATACTGGACAGTACAGATCTAGAGCATCAGGGATCAGTCATTGTCCCCAAGATTGGCACTGTTTTTAATGTTCTCTTACCTTTTGAGACTAATGTTTTGCTTTAACATTTTTGCTTCTGGGATTTTAAAAACTTCTCCATTAAATTATGCATCAAAATATAAAAGAACATATTTTCTAGCATTTCTAGCTATTTTCTACTTGAAAAGTTGTTTTCAAGGTATCTAGTTTGCTGTGCTGCTGGGAACAGTAGGTGTACGTGATATATATGCAGATTCTTGAATTTCATAAGGAAGCAATTCATGTAAAAATGAACTCCAGGGAAAGAACAAATACAACATTCCTGGGGAAGGAATAGCTTAGCATATTTAAGAAATATCAATACAGCAAGTGTACCTAGTGTAACGTAGTAGCAATGGGGAAAGCATAGTAGAAGACAATATCAGACAGATAGGTCCTATTGGAGTCTTATAGAATGTGAAAAGAATTTTGGATTTTTATTCAAATTTTGGTGGGAAACCATGAGAGTAGTTTGATGGAAAACTGATGTGATGTAATGTACATTTTTTCAAAAATTACTAGGATTGTTCTATAGAATATACTTAGCAAAGAAATTAGTTGGGTTATTAGTCCAGGTGGGAGATGATGAAGTCTATATGGACTAGCAACTCTATTCTGAAAAGAAACAAAAAGCTCCAAATACCACGGCACATTGATGTTATCAAGATGTCTTTTGTTACCAACATTGTCTATTCCACAATGCCCTCATCTCTACACCTGCTACAAGGCAGGGCACTTGGAAAATGAAGACATATATTAAGGTTTTAAATGCTATAATTTTACTTCTGCAAACTCTCCTTCCATTAATTATTTTCATCATAGTATATTTTAGTAAATTCCACAGTTAGTCTTCTTGTTTAAGGTAATTTGTCATCTAGTTCCACAAATTACCTGGAATATATTATTGAATTAGAGTATTTGAGTGGAAAGGCTGTTTATGGGCAGGGCATCGTTTATTGAACATAAGTGCCATTATTCATCATTATGCTCATTACAGTACAAAGGATTTATCTGTGTTTGACATCTTGCCCTTTAAAGTAGCCCAATTTTGGCTGCATGTGGAAGGTTCAGAAGAAGTACAGCCCATTTCTCTAATGATAGAGCTACAGAAGCTAATGGCAGCATAAGCTATTCTAGACAATGAAGAACAACTTGAGTAGTACTTTGAAATACTTTTAGGGGAGAAATCTGAAAACCTTCAATCAAGAACGGAAAATGGAAGTTTACTTTATAATAAAAGAGGTTTTACTTTTTGTTATTACTATCATGGATAGGGAAAAAATGTAGCATATCTTAGTATGAAAGGAATTTACATTTGTGTGTGTGTATCTGTGTATTTCATGGGTAATTTTCCCTACAGAATCCCTGAGTTGTAGAAAGCATGTGTAGTAATAAAAACATAAGGCATCAGAGGTTGAATCTGAGTATGAGTTCAAGTTCTGGCTTAATCATTTGTCAAGTGGCTTTAGACAAGTCCTTTTTTCTCTTGGGCTTCATGCTGTACTGTTTCATAGTTCTCCAAAGCAAACTCTCTGCCCTTAAAGGAAGAGGGTAGTCAATTTCTACCTGAGAAGTGTCTCATGATTGTTCCTTGACAGCTGTGATGTCTGCATCTACAGCTATCATCCCCAGAGGTATGGACCTCAAAATTTTCTGTCTACTGCCCATGCTGTGTGTGTCATGGGCCTTAGTAATACTTTGGGGTGATAAAGTTAGTGCTGATAATGAAATAGAAAATACATGAACTTGATATTTGTTGTATTTTAAATCTTTGATTATTAGAAAGTTTTCTAAGAAAGCCTTAAGAAATACTGCTACTATGAACATAACCTACCCACAACACACAACACTTATTGTATTTTCCCCCCATTGGTGGTACAGAATATTATCTCTCTAAAGAAAGAACAGGATGAGGATTAACTATAGGTATTTAAATTTAGTGTTGCTTTAAATTTTCTATTTATATTTTAGAAATAAGATTCTGAGATTACTTGCCTAGGATTAATAAGCAAGAGTAATAAGATGTGATTATAGGAAGACCTGGGTAAGGGAGAGGTTAACAATAAGTTTCAGGGTTTAGGTGGAGGGTGGAGATTGTTGGGGGAAGAAGAGTGGAAGTATGAGAGAAGACAGGGGAGGGCTTAAATTTATTTACCCAGTGATTTTGCTTATACTTTGCCTTTGACTAGTCATTCATTTATTCAACAAATATTTGTTAAATGACATTATGCTAGGTGTCTGAGAATCAAATGTGAATAGGGTATCATCAAATAGTGAAAGGAGATCTTCATAGGTTTATTTGTAAGAAGAAGAAAGTTCTTCTTAAGAAGGTTAGGAAAGTTTCCAGGAAAGAGATCCTGAAGGATGGGGTGGAAGTTTTTTTCATTTGTGAACAAGTACTTAATGAATACCTGTTCTGTAGTAGGCTTTATTCTTGCTATTAGGAATCCTGCATTAAACAATGCAAAATCCTTGTTCTTGAGGAACTTTCATTTTGAAAGGGGAAGACAGAAAAGTAATAAGTAGTATTTCTTTTTTTTCCCTTCATAAGTGTTATAGAGAAACGTGAAGCAGAATAACAGGGGTAGAAAATAGGGGAAGGTGTTATTTTACACAGGTTAGACAAGGATGGCTTCATGAGGAAGATGATATTTGAGCAGAAACACACAGGGAAGAATGAGTAATCCATGCAGATATCTTGGGTGAGAGTACTGCAGGCAGAGGAGACAGCAAACACAAAGACCCTGAGTTGGGACATACTTGACGTGTTTTAGTTGCACCAAGGAGCTGTGTGGCTAAGGCAAAGGAAGCAAGGGAGGCGATAGAATATGCAACCACAGAGGTATCAAGGAACCATCTTATGGGGGCTTTGTACCCCATGTAAGAACTTTGGATTTCACTCTGAGTGAGAAGGGCAATACAGGAAAGTTTTGAGTAGATTGATGAGATGCTGGGTGAAGAACAGGTTATGTGTGCTTTGGAGAGAAAGGCAAGAAATGAGGAGAGTGGGGAGACTTGTTAGGAGGCTATCACAACTGAAGGGTGATGGTGTATCAGATCTGAGTGGTAGCAACAAGCATAACGAAGAAAAGGTTGGAGTCTGTATATATTTTAAATGTGGAATTCAGGAGATTTGCTACTGGATTTGTTATATTCTCTGAGAAAAGGAGAAGCGTCAAGGATGACTCCAAGGCTTGTGACATGGAGCAACTGCAAGATTGACATGTAATCTTACATAACATGGACCAACTAATATGGTGAAGACTGCCAAAGGAACAGGCATTGTGGGGGAGGTATTGGAATTAATAGTGGTGTCAATATGAGAAATTTAGATTTATGTTTGACATCCAAGTGGAGATGTCGAGTTATTATTGGCCATATGAAGTTGCAGTTCAAGGGAAGACTCAGAGTTAAAGAAATTAATTTGGGAGTGATTTGCATAGAGATGACCTTTGGGTCTTGGGGCTGGATGAGATTGCCAAAGGAATGAGTGAAGATACAGAAGAGACAAGTATGAACCCTTGATCCTCTGAGATTTAGTATTTGGGGTGATGAAGAAAAAACAGTAAAGGAGAGACTGGGAAGGAACAGCAACTGAATTAGAGAAACCCAGAGTGAATGAAGTCCCATAGGCCAAGTGAGAAAAGTATTTCAAGAAAAGAGGAATTCACTACATCAAATTCTGCAGATTGGTCTACAATGGAAATATTTAGGACTGTTCACATGATTGTTGACCTGGACTGGAATTGTTTTAGTGGAGTAGTCAGGACAAAAGTCAAACTGGAGTAGGTTCAAGAGAGAAGGGGTACCTGCAGCCATCATGCTAATGGCCATGAATTTGAGACCATGAAATTCCAGCCTTATTCCTTGAACATGGAGAGTTTTCTGTGTAATCATTTCATAAAATGTAAACCCCTTAAAGAAAAACTTATAAAATGCTTCTTTAATCAGAATTTTAAAATGCATTGTGCAGAAATGTATCAATAGAATATTTGCTAGGCAGAATAGAAAGGCTTAACTATAGAAGAACCATTATAACAGCTGAGATTTAGAGATAAAATATTAATAGATACAAAATTAAAAGTAATTTTTAATGGAAAGAAGACTATTAGACCCTGGTCAAGGGATTGTATGTGATAGTATAGTTGCACTGCAATATCTGCTTAACCTAAGGAGCTTCCTGTCTAATTTTACTCTGTCATGAAATATTATCTAAAACTTCTTGCAAACCAGTGCAAGGAAGGACAAATAACTTGAGTGAAAATGGTGGGAAAAGAAGAAGAGGGACACAAAGGACACAAAACACACAGGAGACAAAGGATAGGATGGGATCGGAAGGGCTGATGCAGCTGATAGCTGTAGCCAGCACCTTAACCATGGAAACAGCTTTATTTATGCAGTATCTTAACAAGGTTGTGTAAATCTTAGCCCATAGGCTAGAGATCATCCTTAATGAGGAAAAACTGTGTGCTTGCCAATACTAAGGAAAGGATGCATGGGCTACATGACTTCTGGCAGATGAAAAGCATTTTGTTAAAGGAGGAGAAGTGGTTGGGTGGGGTCACTCCCTGAGCGTTTCCCAGGCTGTGGGGGCCCTGCCACCTCACAGCCCATTTGCCACAAAAACTAGTGCTTTCTTCCAAGGTGCCTAATTATTTTACAAGATATTTAGGGAGAAGGATTATTTTTTAAATCTTCCAGAATTATTTTCAAAATTTTTTTCTTTCAGAGCTATTTTAGCCCATGAAAGGGCATCTCATATTGTTTTTAAATCCATGCATGAGCATTTTACTTGCAGGGCTTGTCCTGCCCTGACCTAGGAAGGCTCATGATATAAGGTAAAAATGCCATAGTCATGCTTCAATTAGTAAGTGGACACTTTTCATTTCTTGTATTTAGATGTCCTCCAGGTCTTTTCATGTGATGATAGCTATATCAGTGCTATCAAGATGCAGTAGATAGGTTAGGAATAGACTCCCATATATATGGTTCCTTGACACTTGACAAAGGGGATAAGGTAATTCAGTTGGAGAAAGGAGAGTTTTTCTAACAAATGGTGCTGTGTCAATTGAATGTTCAGTTTTCATATCTTGACAGCTATATAAGTGCCATATTTTTAGTGCTATATAGGGTATCTCAAAAGTTACCAAACATAGGGGAAAATAGGAAGTTGTAGGTAAATGTATCTTTTCCTACAAAATATTTATTACAAAATTTTACAAAATATTTATAAAATATGCTCTACATGTTGGCCATATCTTTGTAAAATTTTGTAATCAGTATTTTATGAATAAAGGTACATTTAGCTACAATTTCCCAAATTCCCACATATGGCAACTTTCGGGACATCTCATATAACATTCCATTCATTGTATGAATGTAACACAATTTGGCTTATTCATATACCTGTTGAGGGACATCTTGCATTTAGTTTTAGGCAATTATGATAAGCTTCTGTACACATTGTGTGCAGGTTTTTGTGTGGCCATAATATAAAACAAATGTTCTCAACTCATTTGGGTTGAAAATACTTAGGAGTGTATTGGGATTTGTATGGTAGGTTTATATTTAGCTCTGTAAGAATTTGCCAGATAATGTTCCAAAGTGGAATGCTATTTTGCATTTCCTCTTGTAATGGAGGAAGTCTCTGGGTTATAGATGACCCAAATTATGTCATTCTGTACATATGAATGGGCTCCCAAGGCTCCTCATCAGAATAATCTATAATTAAATAATTAAATTAATAATTTGGGGACTAGTTTCTCACATACATGTAAACAAACCCTCATGGCATAAGGGGTTCATTGGCACAGCACTTTATACTAGGGGCTAGTCTCATTGACTATAGAACCTCTTACACACAGCTCTCTTTTGTCTTAACTTTTATTCAATCTCATGAGACTATGTTTACCCTATGACCATGCCTCAAAGCAGAAGTCCACTGCAAGTCTGGTGAGCCTGCAGCAAAGAGAAATATGATTACAATGGAAATGAAAGTAGAAATAAGCATAAGGAGAAAGGCCAAATGCCAAAGTTCATTGGGGAAAGCATTAGGATTCAGTCACTTGACTATCAGAATAATTATAAAGGGAGAATAATGGAACATGGGGAAGGCAATGCTCCAATGAAAGTCAATTATTACTAAGTAGCTTAGTGGATTAATTATTGGTATGGAAAGGTTATTATTGATTTGGTTAGATCAAAATAAGTGTGACATTCCTATTAGCCTAATGATAGTGCAACATTAGGTGAGTGTAAACCTTTAATATTCTTTTTTGAAAGTTTTCCTTTCTCCTATCTAAACTTTTTGTATGAGTTTGTTCTTGAATTAAAAGAAAGAGTAACTTATTATTACAGTACAGGGGTATTATTATCTTGCTCTGTATTATTATTACTACATAGGAGCCATTGCAGTATTGTTATCATTACTATTATTACTGTATGTATGCTGTTCATCAAGGATCCAAGTTACGTACAAATATGAGCTAAAGACATTTTCAGAAATGTCACATATCTTGTCCATAACCTGGGGACAACCTGTACGTAATTATATGCAGTCTCTAAAATTACGGACACACAAACATAGACACACTGGAAAGATATACACCAAAATGTTAACAATGAATAGTGTGTTTTCATTTTTGTGGATTTTATTGTTGCATTTTGCAAAATTATTTTGATGAACCCAATTACTTATGTGATCTGAAAATATCATTAAATCTTGCTTAAAATACAGATTACTCTAGGAACTGTGTGAAGGGTTGTGGACAGGTAAGGCTGGAGGCTCAAGAGGCATTGATAATAGCTGCAGGAAAGATGATATGGCTTGAGGTAGTGTGGCTACAGATGGTGCATGAAGCTGGCATCGGGAGCTCCCAAGGAGTAGCAGGTCTGGTGTCCTCATTCTCTCCCTCATTGTAGAGGAGTTCAGTTTTAAACATGTTAAGATTGGATTCCCTTTGGGACATCCAAGTAGAGCTATCTCAGAAACAGTTCAAATTATTACAGAAAATGTCTAATTTCACCATTTTCCATGGTTACTGTTTCATAGTTTACCCAGTCTAAGTGAATGAAACGAGGCAGCAAATCAAAGAATTTTACCTGTAACATTTTCCTTTTCTGGACCCATGTATTCACAAACTAGTTGTTTTTATATTATATAAATAAGAAAAAAGTTGGCCTGGCACTTGTAGCTCAGTGGTTAGGGTGCTGGCCACATACCGAGGCAGGCAACCTCAAACCCGGCCTGGGCCAGCTAAACAACAATGACAACTGCAACAAAAAAATAGCCAGGCATTGTGGCAGGTGCCTGTAGTCCCAGCTACTTGGGAGGCTGAGGCAAGATAATTGCTTAAGCCCAAGAGTTTGAGGTTGCTGTGAGCTGTGATGCCATAGCACTCTAACAAGGGTGACATAATGAGACTGTCTCAAAAAAAAAAGTGCCTTAATGAGTATCATGTTCTCTGCTGGTAAGTGCTGAATTTTCATGGCACAAATTATCACTCAGAAAAAAGGCATAACTTTTTCCAAGACAATGTCTGAACTATGGGAAGATGAGGATTAAATGGCTGCTATGTTATCATTAAAGATTCTAGAGTTCAAAAATAAAAGAATTATATTACTGAAACTCCAAGGTTAAGTCAATGATTAAGAAATATTTTTCTGCCTTATTTATACAACTGACATAAGTCAAGGGAAAAGATATCAAGATAGAAGAAATAAGTCTTAATAACAATTTGAGATTATATAGTAAAAACTTTTCTTTATCAAGAAAACTTAATCCGATTATGATGTACAAACTACTTTAAGTGTATAAGTAGCTGGTTGATAGTCCCAACTCCCCAGAAGTCCATAAGTGAATTTTCAATGTGTATACTATTTATTTTTATATCACTAGCCTCTAAATTATTATATAATCATTTACAGCTTAAGAGACAGTCTGTCCTTAGATAATACAGAAATAAAGACTATATAAAGATTAATATTGAAATTAATATAAAGAATATGTTAATAATAAAAGAAGTCCAAATTTCAACTCATCTGCACAATTGAGTCTGCCAAATATTCTTGCTAGATTTGCTTGATTGAAAATTTCTTCCTCTCTCTGTTCCCCACACAGTTTCACAAAATAATCCTTAGATTTGGATGCTCAGGTGATGGCAGTATCTTTAGGGGTTGGTATTTAAGTTTGATATGACCAAATTATTGGTGAAAGGGATTTATATATTTCTAGAAAGTCAAACCACAACAGATCACCTTGGACATCTTTTGGAAAGGATGTTATCATTGTCCCTAATCTAAGCAAAAATGCTAATAAAAACATGAAGTGATTTCTAAAGTCATGCTGCGATTCAACAGTAAGGGAGTTTGGACTGGTACCTGGGTGCTCTAGGTACTGATTCAAGACCACATGCTTATATGAGCTCTTGTCAATAGAAATGTTTTTAATCTTTCCAGAATTTCCATAAAATAAGAATGGTGGTGTGTTTTTTCTTGTTGCAGAAAAATGTAACTATTTTTACATAAGGAGCTGCTTAAGAATTGAAAAATGGGCTTGGCGCCTGTAGCTCAATCGGCTAGGGCGCCAGCCACGTACACCTAAGGTAGCGGTTCGAATCCCCAGCCCAGGCCCGCCAAACAACAACAATGATGGCTGCAACCAAAAAATGGCCAGGCGTTGTGGCGGGCACCTGTGGTCCCAGCTACTTGGGAGGCGGAGGCAGGAGACTATGAGCTATGAGCAGTGAGGCCATGGCACTCTACCCAGGGGGACAGCTTGAGGCTCTGTCTCAAAAAAAAAAAAAAAAGAATTGAAAAATGTACCAAGGTTAAAACCTAAAGAAAAAGTGCTTGTCTTAGGTTTTGTTCTATAAATTGATTGAAACAGAAAACAAAAATAGCCAGGCACAGCACAGTGCTACTGCTTGGGAAGCTAAAACGGGAGGATCACTGGAGCCTAGGAGTTCAAAGCCAGCCTGGGTGACATAAAAAGACTTTTGTCTCAACAAAAAAGAAAAGAAAGAAAGAAAAACAAACAACAACAATAAAGAAGCAAATTAAAAAAATTCAAAAAGAAAGTCAAGATAAGCATAAATGAGAATAAATTAAGAAGAGACACTACAGAATATTTCACTGCCCCCACATCTTCCCTGTTCTCACTCTAAGAATGTAATTTTTGGCTTCTTTTCATCTTTTCTCTGTGAAATCCATCCTCAATAATGGAAAGTGGAAAAAGTAATTTGACACCAATTGAGGAAAAAGAGAGGAAGAATAGAGAGGGAAATCACAGAATTAAAAAAGAAATAAGGAACAAAAAAAAAAAAGAAGAGGGAAGGAAGAAGGAAGAAAAGAAAATCTGAAAGTAGACTATAACAGAAGCAGACTAACTTCCAGAGGTCAGGGCCATATAGGCTCAAAACATGTTTAAAGGAATTCTGCACATGTCCCTACTGCACCCCACATCCCTAGTCTTTTAAGTACATTGCTCAGTATTCTGTATTGCTGCCAGGACTGAGATATTTTTACAACATAAATATTGTAAATACACTGGAAGGAAGATATTCCCATAAGCTTTAAACTATAAAGCTCAGCATTCTATTGTGATTGTTTAATGACATAAGGTAGTATTAGTAATATATTCAAGGTCAAGAAACGTTTCTTTTTAAAATATAAGGACATGAATCCTCCTTTGTCAAGCTCATTAACAGAAAATGATATCTTTATTATTTGTCAGTGGATTTCCAATCAATTACCAACTAATGCAAAAATAATCCCAGGAGCTAAGATTAAGTATTGTTTAAATCATGGAACCAAGACCTATAGTCAGACATGACCTCAATAATGCAAATGTATTTGTGAATAGCTGAGAAGATAAATTCATTTATAACAACAGACAGTGTCAGGAGAAGATTAAAATATATATGCACCACATAGATGAAATAATTGTAATCAGGACAGCAGAATTACCACAATTGGAGAATTTCACTGAATAGCTGAATTTCATGTATAACACAATCAAATTTTCTGCCTCATTCAGTCTCACCAGTGTTCATTTCCTGGATGTTCTGATTAATTTAAACTGTGGTTAATTGAACACTGAAATATTCGGGAAACTCTGACAGGAACAATTTGCTGTGGACAATTTTCACCTGTACTCTCAAGATTTAGAGGCCATGTGGGTAGAATGAGATAGGTGAGGTGAATTATATTTTCACTAAATGTCTGCCATGAAAGCAGAGATTTTACTTGAGAGTAAGGAAACTATAAAAATGCAAAATTTAAAGCATTTGTTTAAAGAGGGGAGTATAAATAGTTATGAGTCTCAGTGTTCATTGGTAGAAAAAGGTTGCAGGCAATTTCAAAGTTGTAATCCTGAACTAGGTTTGTATTTATGTGTTATTTTCTTACAAAGAGAATTTGTCCATTCAACTGCATGTTAAAAAACAGTCATTCTTTTCACCATGCTAAACTGGAAAATCTTCCAGGAAAATGTTTTAAGTGTATTTAAATTAGAGGTATTTTTATAAAACAACTATCCATATTTAGACATTTATAGATCTATTGATTCTCAGTTTTCAGATTTAGACAGATAATTTAAAAACAGTGGATGCTACAACCGATACACTTCCTTACTGCACCCTACATCCTTACTGCTTTAACTAAATTGCTCAGTAGTTCTGCCAGGAGACATCCGAGATATTTTTACAATATAAATACACTGGAACGAAGATATTCCCATAGTGTTGCTATTTAATGTTGAGGAAGTTAATGTCACAGAATGCTTTATTTCCCCAGGCAGTATCACATCTTCTCTTCAGCAGAATGTAAAAGCCAGTCACAGCTATTAATAGCTCATTCTATTGCTAGAGCAAAATGTTGGTAGTCACAGAATCACAACCCTTAAAGATTGACTGATTAAAACTATCTTAAAGATGAATTCACACAATTCTGAGCCTACATAATCTCCAACTTGTTGCCACTGTTATCATCTTAATGGTGATGTAACTAATGTAAATATCTATCAGTGATGTCAGTCCATATGCTCACACGTGTTATCTTTTAATCCTGTGATCATGTGCCAGTGATGTGTTTTCCTGATTAGATTAAATCGTCATTGGATACTCCATGACATCTGAATTGTTATGGCATGGTTTGTGAAGACAGTCTGAGATTTGCCAGTAATTATTAGCAAGATCATTAGCAAGAGAGGAGATAAGATACTAAACAGTGATCTTCCTCACAGTTTATAGCTGAAATAATCTTCTACAAAAGGCATGCCAATATCAAAAAGTTGGACCCGAAGGTAACATTGGTTTATCCTGGCTAATATTCTTATTTTACAGGTAGGAAGCCACAGTGTTTCATTGACCACTGCCAGATCACATAGCCAGTGAGAGAATATTCTCTATGATCCCAAGCAGAAGGTGCATGACTAGAAGTGGAGGTGGTAGGAAGTAGACAGAGCAGCTTGTAAGACTCTATTAAGACTATAATAAAAAGACATTAGGAGAAGCAATGAAGAAAGCAAGAATGTGTCCTTTTTTGTGCATGTGCACACAGCTGTCTCTACCCTGGTGTAATAACCTGGCTACATTGTTGTCCCAAGTCCTGTGGTCTTCCCCTCTCCATGGCCTCTCTGGTGACTTTAAGATTATCTCTTTCTGTCTCTCTTTGAGATTATTTTCATTTTGACTATTGCCCTTAGCATAATGACAGAAGATTATTGAAAGTTAAAAATAACCCCCTTACTTTTTATCCCTAGAAAAAGCATTCAAATTTAAGGGTGGGTCAAAAAGAGGTTTGGAAGTATTTTTTAAAAATTAATGTTTTAGGTATTTTACTGATCACCTTTCCTTTAACTCAACCATAGTTTCAGCTAAGGAAGTTAATAGTTAGATGGATATTTCCTAATCTATTTATTTTTCCTTTTTTTGTTTTTGTAGGAATTGATGAGGTCTTTGAATATATGCTGCAGGATGATAGAAAACTAATAATTTGGGGACAAGAGAACAATACAAGGAAGGAAGTTTCACATTTGGTGAAACAAATAGAATTTTTGCAGGGCTTACGGCTTTGAAACTCTTGAAAATGTACTTAGTGGTTTTGTGACTGATGGAGCATATCAAATATTGAAAAGCTGTCAGCGAACAGGATGAAAAATTCTCTTTTAAATACAGTTGGAGGCACGGTAAAAACTAGCAATTCTAAACCTATTGCAAAATCTAAATTGCTCAAAAGAACTGTCATCTCAGAATGCTTATGTTTCTCTTATCAGTCAGCTAAGATAAATGGTTAAGTTTGAAAGGTCTTAACATTATTGCTTTGTCCATCCATCTGTCCGTGCATGCACCCACTGGTTACTGTGTGTGTGTTAGTATCAGGTAGTATATTATCAAGGCACTGTAGCGATAGCTTGCTTTACAAATTTCCCGACTCAGAGAAGTCCTGAGCCCTTGCTGCCTTTTTAATAAGATATGCTACAGAGAAGGTAATGACCTAACATGGTCTTGCCAAAGCAGAGAAAAATATGTATGCATTATTAAGATTCAAATGTGTCTGAGTTTTTAGTGCTATGTATTTTAAATTGTTTTATTTCAATGAAAATAACCCATTAATATGTTTCCTTTGTTAAAAGTTTGAATATTCCAGACAAAGCAAAATAACCTTTGTGAGCCTGAGTGTTTGGTGCGTTTTCTTCCAGACTGAAATATTTAATTTACATGTAGTTTATGCCAATAGGCTTATATTGTATGTATTGTGCTGCACCCAGATTTTCTCACTGAATACATCTGGGAAATATTTCCTTCATCATTGCAGTTGTCCCCAAAACCTGTCTGTGGTTGGAATGTAATCTTTGGTTTAATAGTGACAGTCACTTGTCGGGCAGAAATATACGGTATAAGGTCTGGTAATATACATCTTGCTTAATAGTGAATATTGTGAGGCAGTTGTGGAGGGATTGCCAATTTTTGGTGATTTTCTTTCTGAATATCTGCTTCCTTCTGTTGAAAATTTGAAAATTTAACTTAGACAAAAGTCTGAACACTGTTGACCTGAACTGGAAGCTTGAGAATGCAATTCTCCTAGTAGAGTTGTTACAATCACTAGGAAAAACACCATCTGGACGTTATAGTGACTAACAAATTGGCTTAGGACAAGTAATGAGGATCCACTGGCTGTGAACTCTAAGGTAGATACACCATATTCTTTCTCTCTGTGGGCTAGCATGATTTTCCCAGCTGATCAGCTCTATAACTGAGGTCAGCTTTCTATGTGTTAGAACAAGCACCTCTACAAGGGAGAGCTTGTAGAACAAGGGAGACCATTTGAAACCCTGCAATGTTGAGTGCAAATTTATTTCCATACTTTTTTTCCTCTTTGCAGGATGATTAATCCTACTACTATTTCAACAATCTATTTTATGTTGAAATCTTAATTATTTTCTAATCAATTACTGAGAATGGAGGAAGCTAGCTGGCCTATTTCCTCTCTGTTCTTTTACCTTCTTTGCAAACCAGTGAAAAGATGTTGATGCATAATCTCTATAGATGCCATGATTAATTATGTCATTATAAATGGCTTATTCTAACTGGTCCTCCACAACCACAGGGAAGAGAATACAATGTCATTCACAAAGAAGACTGAAGCAATTTTAACTCCTGTATCAAATGCTTCGGATAGCTGGACTTCGGCAGTTGTGTTCAGTCCCAGATAAAATGTGGTCTCATTATGCAACTTCGCCACCAAATCCTAGCTTCTCGGTGTTATCCAAAGCTACTCTTTCCCTTACAGACCCAAGTCCCCTCCCAAAGCCCAGGGGAGTGTAAACAAATCCTTTTCTCTCAGGGGTACATGAAAAGCCAAGTCATCATCCAACACAATAAAATAAGCTGGTGAAGGAAAGAACCAATCAAACCTCTTTGATTCTGAGACTTAGGAAAAGCACTTAGGAAACCTCATAGTCTGCCCATCAGAGGGGAAAAAAGGCTCCAATTAAATGGGAAGAGTACTCATTTTAAGCACTCTAAAATGTTAAGATTTAAGAAATACAGTGCTTAACGTTCTGTAGAGCTACAACAAAGAATACGCTAACCTTAGAATTTACACGCCAAGCTTCTGCCAAGCCATTTCATAATGTACTTTAAAAAAATTTCATGCTTTCTCACAAAAAAGCGCCCCTCCCTCCCCTGCTGTTGGCTTGCATGTTCCCAGGCATGTGAATTGCATACTTTTGAAGTTCCAGTGAGGCTGCTAGCTTGAAGGTGAAGCTCTTGCCAATAATATTGCTGCACCTGATGCTAAGAACCATTGCTCCTGAGAGGATTATTTTCTATCTGGATATTTTCTCTCTGTGACTTTGGCTGGGTAGGGCACTGTTTTGTCAGGCCAATTTCTTCATATGTGTTGTCTATGCTTTGGAAAGTGAAATTAACTACCACCTGCGGGTTCCATTTCTATTATCTTTACCTGTACAAAAGAACTCCCTCTCTTTAATAAATCATTATGCCCTTACATTCTTTCCATTAAAACCTATCATTAGGAGTTCTGTTAAGCTATTGGTTCTGACATTTTATTATATGTACATTTTTACTTTTTACATGGCTACAGAAATACTTTGCTATTACCTTAATCATATGCTGGAGTTAGAATCCTTCTAAAACGTTATAAATAGCATAACTAGACTACTGTCTACTGGAGTAAAATAATATAAGCAGAAATTCAGAGATGAAAAAGGAAAAAAGGGGAAAAAAGAGGGAAAGAAAGGAAATTTTAAGAATAGCTTAGGACAGCAGTAAAGAACGCAATTACCATAATTATATCAGGATTATAAAGTTGAGAGAAAAAACAGGATCTACAAGACCTCCTTATTTTATATGTTCAGAAATATTACATAGAGAAATTTTAAAAATCTGTCTCAAATGCCATAACTGGTTTAGTAGTAGAGGAGACTGGACCTGCAGTTTGATTCAGCCAGAAATCTTGTAGTTTTACATGTTGAACATAAGATGTAACATAAAAAACTCATCTGTGGGACAAACATGGTTGATACGTTTTAAAACTTTTTTTTTTTTAGTTTTTAAATGTATGGCTAACGGTGTCCCAAAGGTATAATTATAATACAAGATTAGAATAGCACTCAAAGTTCTATTTATGTCGATTGCATAAATGATACACTTTAAAAACATTTATGAATATGTATTACCCTTATGAATGGTGTCTTAGATCTCTAATGAATATTTTTGTGTGTGTGCCTATCTGTGTGTGTAATAAGTACACAAATTCCTTTGAGGAAGAATGGAGCAAATGAATTCAGATACAATCAGAATATCTCAAACCCTTTCCCTATTTCTGGCATCCGCTTTGACCAGAATAGCTTTCTGAAGTTTAGAAGTGTTTGCTTTCTTTCTCAAGATAATTAAAATGGGAAGTAGAAATGTGGGGCAGGTTAATTTTTTTTATTTATTCCAATTCATCTTTTTACCTGTAGATCTGCTGTGTTCAAGGAAGCAACAGTACCTCTTCACCCTCACAGTTTGTGTACAAAATGAGAAATAAAATAGAAGAGCCCACTGAGAGAAAGTGGCTAGAAATACGACAGCTAGTAGAACGCTATGTTTATGGAAGGAAACAGAAGGAGTTTGGGAAAAGCATGACCACTTTTTCTGCATATAATAACCTTCTCCTATGTCCCAGGCACCAGGCAAGGCACTGAAGATGCAACAAGAAAAAAAACATAGTCCTTGTGTATTAAGAGCTCATAGGCAAGTGGATAAATTAGATTTTTTTTTTTTTGAGACAGAGTCTCAAGCTGTCCCCCTGGGTGCTGTGGCATCACAACTCACAGCAGCCTCCAACTCCTGGGCTCAAGCGAGTCTTCTGTGTCTGCCTACCAAGTAGCTGGGACCACAGGCATCCGCCACAATGCCTGGCTATTTTTTGTGGTTGTAGCCAACATTGTTGTTTGGCAGGCCCGGGCTGGATTTGAACCCGCCATCTTAGGTATATGTGGCTGGCGCCTTAGCCACTTGAGCCACAGGTGCCGAGCTGATAAATTAGATTTGTAATAAATATTTATGTTATTATGAATTAAGTGCTATAATAGAGACATGCAATAAAATTTGGATAATAAGATCTAGAATGTTGAAGTGTACCTGGAAATAATAATGTGTACACTGGGGAATGGACAGGGTCTTTCAAGATATTCAGCCTTATTTTTGTGTCTCCAAAACCTGGGCATTTTCCGATGCTGGGGGACGGTATTATCTATGCTTGCTTTAGTTTGGAAATGTGTATCTAGGTTCTTGCTTAAAAATAGGAAAAACTTAATATATACTGAATGACTGATAGCTTGAATTCAAACCAGTTTCTAAGTAGCTGTGAGGTGGGTGCACCCATAGCTCAGTGGGTAGGGCACCGGCCACATATACCCAGGCTGGTGGGTTCAAACCTAGCCCAGGCCAGCTAAAACAACAATGATAACTGCAACAACAACAACAAAAATAGCCAGGTATTGTGGTGGGCGCCTATAGTCCCAGCTACTTGGGAGGCTGAGGCAAGAGAATTGCTTAAGCCCAAAGAGTTTGAGGTTGCTGTGAGCTATGACATCACAGTACTCTATCGAGGGCAAGATAGTGAAACTCTGTCTCAAAACAAAAAGGAAAAATAAAAGATAAATTAATTAATTAATTTTAAAAAAATAAGTAGCAGTGAGGAAAGAGTAGCCTCAATTCAATATTCTGAAGAAGGACTCCACATAGTGTAACAATTGATTCAACCAGTTCCTGTTTGTTAGACCTTCATTTGCTCACTGGCATTGAAAATAGGCATTAGTTTCAGCATCCTTTAAATCACCTAAATCCTGATATGCTATGTACTGTATTTTTTCACATGTTCTTTGTATTTAGACTGTAAGCTTGCCAGAACTCAAAATTAGTATTTTTAGAATTCTGTTCAGCATTGTGGTGCCCGGCATGTTGTATGAACCCAATCTATTTTGAAAATAACCTAGAGATTAATTAACTGGAAAGAGCCCATTTGAATAAGCAACCCATACCATAATTGAAGTGAGAAGGAGAGCTTCCTCTGGGATCTAAAGAATTTTTTGACACCAAGTTGTCTTTTCCCAGGCTGCCCAGTATCTATTATAGGCCAAAGAAATAAAGAAAGGAGGGAATCACCTCTTTTATGGGCTTTCAGATAATTCCTTCTGAGAGTCCTGTGGGGTGAGCATCCCAATCCTAATGGTAACCACAGCATCAGTGTTTCCAGTGTGTGGAGTACTGATTTGGGGCTATGAAGATACATTTGCCTACCAAGTTAGCTTATAAAAAGTTATTTAACCTGGGCAGCATCTGTGGCTCAAAGGAGTAGGGCACCAGCCCCATATGCCAGTGGTGGCAGGTTCAAACACAGTCCTAGCCAAAACCTGCCAAAAAATAAAAATAAAAAAAAGTTATTTAACCTTCTAAGTAGTTAAAATACCATTTGTTTCTAACGATATAGTTTTCTATTACTGTAATTTTTGTAGTATCTTCATTTCAACTACAAAAATGTATAGGCAGTAACGGGCTAGCCAAGGTACCTAATTACCAATTATAATACTGTTTCTGATATTGTTTGTATGGAAATATAGATTTTTGAGTTCCACACAATAGCCAAATAAATAAACTGTTGAAACTCAATCTTTTGGAAGGTTAAGAATTTCCTATGCTTGCATTTTTATTACTTCTTTTTACCTTCTTTCCTATTATCTCTTTCCAACACTGGTCTAATGGTGATTGAGTCTGATTATAAACACACTACCTAGCTGCCCTTCTTTTCAGGTAGCAGGTACTAAAATGGCATGATATAATAGGAAATGGAGATGATAATAGCTACACATTTCCTACTTTTCAGCAATGACAGAAAAATAATTGAGGCGATATTTATGAATACTAGGAAAAAATGTGCTATATTGAAACCTGAATGTCATTATTCTCCCATATGCTGTATGAGGAAGAAAAATGTAAACATCATTATTGTTCATCTCTCTCCTTTTATCCCAGACTGAGTGACCTTTCAGAGTCCTTTATTCTGAACAATCTAATTGGGAATTTCTCAAATACCTATGGATGGTGGCTTTTGTAATCCCATTGCTATTACATGTGAAATGTGTACAGTATCACTAACCAACCCCCAATACAATTTTTATTTGTAAATTTAACAGGGTAGAAAAAATCAGTTTCAAACCCTCAGAAAATAGCTGTCAAAGGCAAGCAAAATGCATTCCTGGACAAGGACCTAGGGAAAGCAGAAAGTTCATTGTTAAGAAATGTTTTGTCATATGAAGAAGCTGGCTAGGGGGTAGGAAGGGATACATAGTGATCTCCCGACTTTCTCACTCAGTAAACTGCTGTATTAGCATACCCAGGGAGTAGTAGCAAGTGTGGGTTATTTATCTTGTTGGATCTGCCTTGAACTACTTCTCCAACTGAAAGCAATAGCAAGGCTCTGGTGAAGGCTAGCAAGGAGAAAAATAAAAAGCTGAAAGTTCTAATCAAAACTCTAATCAGAAAGATGACAACTGGTGAAGATTATTAAATTTTCTTTGCTCCCTTGATGAATTTAATAAAGAACTAATCAAAGATCATTAGAAGGCTTTTGTGCCTGGCTTGCATTGTAGCTGGATTGCAATCTGAATTTGTGTTTTAGTGGGCTTCCAGGGTTGGGTTGGCCATGTAAATATATTAAAAACTACAGATGGCTAGACATTATTTTAGTATTTTTAGTTAATGTACAGACCCATGAAAATGTATAAGCTACTTATTGTGCTTATCTACTCTGCCAACTAAAAATATAGAGGATTTTGATTTTTAGTAATTAGAATTTAAAAATTTTGTATCAGTGTCTAGCTCAAAATTTTTCTAATGATCTTTGATTAGTTCTTTTCTTAAATTACCAGGAAAATAAAAAAAGTATCATTTAATTTCCAGAGCATAAAAATATGTAAATAACTCTGTAACTACCAGACCCACTAGAAATTTATAGAAAATTATGGTAATATCTGAAGAGGTTTCTTGCCCCCCCCAATTCTGAACATTTACTTAATGTTCCTTGTTTTCAAATGATCTCCCCCATAGCCTTCCAACTAAATTTTAAGTACTGCATATATAGTGCCTCATAAACTATGCATTTTGATTTCTGTTTTTATGAAACACATATGCCATCCACTTCTGGTGCTCAGTTTTTCATGCCTCAGTGTCTGATTGGTTTAATGCCATCATCAACTATGAATATTGGCCCCTTTTGTCGGATTGTGCAGATCAACTTTAATTAGCTTTGTGCTATCTATTTAAATAAAAATTAGATATTTAGCACCATTTATTAAATAGAGATTCTTTTCCCCAGTGCATGGTTTTGTTAGGCTTATCAAAGATCAAATGGTGATGCATGGCTGTGTTCAGCATGGCTGATGGCTGATTGGGTTCAATCATGGCTAATTCTCTATATCAGGCATCCTCAAACTACAGCCCGCGGGCCACATGCGGCCTGCCTAAAACATTTATCTGGCCCTCTGGGTGTTTTTGCCGCAGCTATCTGTCCTGCTTAGCAGCTGACTTGTCCCAGGGACCACAGTCTGGCCCTCCAACAGTCTGAGGGACAGTGAACTGGCCCCCTGTTTAAAAAGTTTGAGGACCCCTGCATGTTATTCCGTAGGTCTATGTCTCTATTTTTGCGCCAGTACCATGCTGTTTTGATCACTATATAGTATAACCTAAAGTTTGGTAATGTGATGCCTCCACATTTGTTTTTATTTCTAAGAATTATATTGGCTATTTGAGTTTTTTTTCACCCCTCTCACCATTGATAAAAATTGATTCTCAGTGGACAAAAGACTTAAATTTAAGACATGAAACAAGGTAAATTCTAGAAGACAGTGTGGGGAAAATACTTGAAAATATTGACCTGGGAAAAGATTTTATGAAGAAGACCCCCCTGGAAATTGTAGCAGCACCAAAAATAAACGAATGGGATTTGATCAAGCTAAAAAGCTTTTGCACAGCTGAGGTTACCACAACTAAAGCAAACAGACAGCCTTCAGGATGGGAGAAGATTTTTGCATGTCAAAAATCTGATAGAGGCCTGGTAACTAGAATCTACAGAGAACTCAAATTAATCAAGAGAAGAGCAAACAACCCTATTTATAAGTGGGCAAGAGTCTTGAACGGAAACTTTTCTGAAGATGACAGACGAATGGCCAACAAGTGCATGAAAAAAATGCTCATCATCTTTTGCAGAGATATGCAAATCAAAACCACTCTGAGATATCACCTAACACCAGTAAGATTACCTCATATGTCAAAGTCCCAAATCTGCAGATGCTGGTATGGATGTGGAGAGAAGGGAACACTTCTACACTGCTGGTGGGATTGTAAACTAATACAACTTTTATGGAAAGAAGTATGGAGAATTCTTGGTTTTTCTTTTCTTTCTTTCTTTTTTTTTTTTTTTTGTAGAGACAGAGTCTCACTTTTTCACCCTCAGTAGAGTGCAGTGGAGTCACAGCTCACAGCAACCTCCAACTCCTGGGCTTAGGTGATTCTTCTGCCTCAGCTTCCCAAGTAGCTGGGACTACAGGCACCTGCCACAACGCCCGGCTATTTTTTGTTGCAGTTTGGCCAGGGCTGGGTTTGAACCCGCCACCCTCAGTATATGGGGCCGGTGCCCTACTCACTGAGCCACAGGTGCCTCCCAGGAGAATTCTTAAAGAACTAGAAATCAACCTTCTATTTGATCCCACAATTCTATTGTTCTATTACTAGGTAATAGAATTACTTAGAAGAACAAAAATCATTTCGCCACAAAGACATTTGCACCAGAATGTTTATTGTAGCTCAGTTCATAATTGCCAAGTCGTGGAAGCAACCCAAATGCCTGTCAAGCCATGAATGGATTAACAAACTGTGGCATATGTATACCATGGAGTACTATTAAGTCATAAGTGTTTTAGAATTTGGGCTAATCAGATACACCACACATTTGTGGTGTTTTAGAATTTGGGCTAGATCCAGAATTTGGATCACAGTCTTACATTGCATGTTCTCCAGTGCCTGAAATCAGATACACCACACATTTGTGGTGTTTTAGAATTTGGGCTAGTCCCAATTTGGTTGGGAAGGGAAGTTCAAGAGTCACATCTTGATTTCAATCCTACCTGAAATCATGTTTTCATATTGGACAGAAATACAAGCACCACAGCACTTTAACTGAAGTGTCATTAAATAGCCTCTACCTTAGTTGCAAAAACTCAAGTAAAAGTTCATGTTAAATCATTTTAAGCTCAAAATTATATAGGCTATGCCTAGCAAAATGCATGAGGTAACCATGTATTTTTCTTTATAAATTACTTAATTGTTTGCTAGATAGAGCAGAAAGAAATGAGGAAGAACCTACTCCTTAGAATTATGACTTATCTACTAATTCATCCTATTATCTTGGGCTTACAAATGTATTTAATGTGTCTTTGTTTGGGGACACTGGAGTAACTTCATTGAAAACTAAGAAAGTCTAGTTGGAAATTTATATTTGTAATTTGCCTTGATTATATCCTCTGAAAGATACTTTCCAAGAACAAACATCATTGCCATGGTTTTCTCACACAATTAAACAGGTTTCAAGTTTGGTAGTTGGAATGACAATTTTGGAGGGCTTTTCTTAATTTAAGAAAGAACATTACAAAAAAAGGAAGGAAGGAAGGGAGGGTAAGGAAGGGAGAAATGGAGGAAGGAAGGGAAAAAGGAAGGAAAGAAAGAAAAGAAAGAAAGTTACTCCCATAATTGTATTCAGTACCTCTAGAAAGGAAAGAACCAATGACAGAAGAAACATCTGGGCAGCAAATAGCAATTTGATAGTGTCAAGAGGTGGGAGGAGGCCTTTTAATTAAGAAAATGATATAAATATGCACATAATGGCATGTGAGTAATTAAATTGTCCTTTCTCTAGAGGGCAATATTAAGGCCTCAAGGGACAAAGTGGTATACTGATTCAATGTAATTATACCTTTGGGTGAAACATCAAAGATGCAATGACTGTGAGCTAAGGAAGCCACAATGCAACTGAAATGCCATTATTTAAAGAAAGACCAACAGATGCAATAAGAGCACTTACCAACATGGTCTAGTGATCACTCTCAGTGCAAAATCTTAAGCCTGATACCTGTTCTGCTGGATCTTTCACCTGCCCCCAGTTGACTTTTCACTCACAGAGTAGAAGTGAATTGAAAAGAAATACAGGTCCCAGATCACTTTTTCCTCTTTCTTGATTTCTCTTTTAGTTATAAATTTCTATTTTGCTCTGAAGGAAAAAAAAAATACAATCCTTGATATTTTTTCCTGTATGATCACCAATTCATCCTTCCCTCCAGTATTTCATGTGCTTGAAAATTGAAGATGTCTTAGAAGGTAAGGAGTCTGAAGAGAGAGTTTGTATTGGAACTCTGGCCTCTGACATTTATGCTAGATAAGCCATTCATTCATGCTTGAATGTGGATGCACATGTTAAATCATTTTAAGCTCAAAATTATGTAGGCTATGCCTACCAAAATGCATGAGGTAATGATTATGAGCTTGCCTGAGGAATTTCTGGAACTAAGCCTGTAAGACCATCTAAACTAGTGCAGAAGTGGGATGTGGTAGCCATGCCTACAGATAGACTGCAAAGAAGTGAAGGTTAAATGACAGCATTAAAATGAACCAACTCAATGAAGTCTCTGAGTACACATAAATTTCAGACATTTCATAATCAAACTCAGACATTTCTGTTGAGTTTTTTCTCATCATTATTACATGCAATTCTATGTGAGGCTTCCTGCCTTTTTTTACCACAATTTAATGGGACAAACTGCAGGTACATAGTCCTCCCTCATTTTCTGTGCCCATTTCTCTGGCATAGGTCATTGTCAGTAAAAGCTAAAACCTATTGGTTTTTAAGCAGCGAAATAGAATAATTGCATATAAGAATTATTCTTATAATCTCAGAGTCCTTAAATCCTGTATCATTTTGTGGTCACTCTTTTCTTTAATAACCATCCTATATAGTATGGAAAGAATAATGTGTTCTACAAGTTCTCAGCAGATTCTAGATTTGAGGCTCAGTTCTCTTTTTTTTGTTCTTGTCCTTGACTTTTCTCAATTTCTTCCTTCCATCTGCCCGTTGCCTCTGTAGGCTGCCCTAGTCATTCTAATCTGCTGTACTTCATAATATGGACTCACCACCTTCTTCATGAAAATACTTTTATCAGTAGTAATATTTTATTGATATACTATTATTACATTGTTACAATATTGTTATGTTATTGTTACATGCTGTATTATGTATATAGCATTATACTGTGTGTAAAGGAATTATAGTACAAAACAGGGAATGATTTAAGATTGAATAACTGGTCACACTGTTGCTAAAGTTTTTTGAAATTTCCACCCCCAAGGAGTCCTTACTGGCAATCTTCAATGTATTTCTTGGGTCTGCTCTCTGCCCTCTAAACTGTAAAACAGCTTTTTTGTTTTCAATCTCTCTCGCGTAGTCCGACCACTCCTCAGCTGTACAGCAGTGGGAGGAACCCACTCCAAAAATTCCTGAAACTTTATGATGCAAAGAAATTTGGCTCCCTCTTAGGCTCACCCTCTTCTGTCCAGACTCTCCTGGGGTCTACCTTCAATGAGTTAAAAAAAAAAAAAAAAAAGCTTATTGGTTACTTTCCCAAATGAAAGAACAATTCTGCCACTCTCCTACAGCAACCACCTGAAACAGTTATCGGCTTACAATTTTTTTGTTTATAGCCATAATTTCTTTAAAAATTAGTTTACACATGTTTTAAATAAAGTGATTTGACGGAAGATTTAATAAGGTGACAGACAAAAGTGCAGGGCCCAGTTGTCAAGAGAAGTAATTCTGCCTGAAGCAGGAAAAGTTATACATAGAAGAAAAAGAGTTTATAATTTCTATTTCTTTGTTCCAGAGACCTCAGACATGTGTGAAAGAGAGTAAGTTAGAAAGGTAGCAGTGATTGTCTTACTGTGCCTTCTGAAAAATAAAGCTATTCTAAAGTTAAGTAACTGAGGAGTAACACCATAGTCCACAAATAGTTCAGCTAAGGCCATAGAGAAAGAATTTGGAGCAACATCTCAAATTCCAAGAATGCAGATGAGGCCTGGGGAGCCAAAAGGCTGCTCTCAGAGGCAAGCACACCGCAGGTGTCACCTTAGGATTCCACTCAGGACAATGATAAACCTGGTTGAGAGGGGAATGGACTTCACAGACTTGAGTCTGACTGCACGTTTTCTACATCATCAGTGTTATCGTCTAATATTCTAAATTCTGTTTATTATATTGATTTGAAAACTTTATTTGAAGAGTGTTTTTGTATTTCAAGGGTTTCTGGTGGACATTGGGAATATTTCATAAAATAAACTACCTGGATATATTTATAAAACTGTAAGATTGCTTATACAAGGGATATAATTTACAACTACTTTTAGATATCATCTTCTAACAAACTCCAACATTGCCTTATTAAATATCCATTTATATATTTTGTATAGCTTCATTTAAAATATGTAGATATGAAATAATACTTAGCATTAAAGAGTTTATAATAAGAGTTTGTAATCAAAATAAGAAAACTTTTGTCCTAGTGAGGATAAGCTATTCAATAGCAGTGAAATCACATGCACACCTCTTGTTTTGAATTCACTTTCTCCTATTTCTTACAACATCACCAATAACAAAACTTTTTGGTTGCAACTTCACTTTCATATATATTGTCAGCTGAATCATTTTTCTGTATATTTCTACAATGTGATATTTTATGGGTTAAAAAAAGTCAATGAATACTTAAAAATACTTTTAAAATCTATTCATAGTATATACTTAGTATAATATATTAATTGCCTTAAGGCTTTTCTGGAATGTGTAACAATGTAAAACAGTGTATTAATAATGGTGTGTTTCTTTTCAGTGGGGTAGCCTTGCATAGTGGTAACGAATAGCAAAGAGCCCAGATATTTAGTGATTATCTTTGAGCGTGAGATTGCCAGTGATTTTTCTTTTTTATATTGTTCTATTATTTTTAAAGATTTTTATATTGATCATTAATTAGTTTCAAGGGTAGCAAATAAAGCCATAAAAGAATGGTAAGTAAATATTAATTAGTATTTTATAATGTTTTATTCAAAAAGATCTAGGTATAATAGTAGAGTCAGAAACAATAAATGGCAAAAGAAAAAAAAGAAACCATAAATGGAAAAGCTTACATATTATTTCTAAATATTAAAATTTAGTATGATAAATAATCTATAGTTAACATAAAATAATGACTACTGTGAAAGTATTCGTAACATATATGACAGATGTTAATATGATCAATAATAGCTACTATATAGATCAACAAAGATGATGAACTGTCCAAAAGAAAAATGCCAAAGGAAAGGACCAGGCATATAGCAAAAGAAATGCAAATGACCTCTTGTGAAAAGATAATATATTCTCACTGATAAATAAATAAATGCAAAATAAAACTACAAGATAGTACTTTTCATCTTCCAAATTGACAAATACTTAAAACAATGAAAATGCATCATGTTATTAAAATATGGGATAAACTAGACCCACACCTTTCACTGTTAAGAAGATAGACTCTCACTGGATTAAAGATTTAAACTTAAGACATGAAACTATGAAGATACTAGAAGAAAGTTTAGGAAAAACACTTGAAGAAGTCAGCTTCGGCAAAAATTTTATGAGGAAGATCCCTCAGGCAATTGAAGCAATGTCAAAAATATACTTTGGGGACCTCATCAAACTAAGAAGTATCTGCACAGCCAAGAACACAGTAAATAAAGTGGGTAGATAGCCCTCAGAATGAAAGAAGATATTTGCTGGTTATGTCTCCGACAAAGGTTTAATAAACAGAGTCCACAGAGAACTCAAATGTATTAGCAAGAAAAAAACAAGCGATCCCATCTCAGGGTGGGCCATGGACTTAAATAGAAATTTCTCTAAAGAGGAGAGGCGCAAGGCCTACAGATATATGAAAAAAATGCTCTCCATCCTTAATCATCAGAGAAATGCAAATCAAAACTACTTTGAGGTACCACCTAACCCCAGTGAGATTAGCCCATATCACAAAATCCCAAAACCAAAGATGCTGGCGTAGATGCGGAGAAAAGGGAACACTCCTACACTGCTGGTGGGAATGTAAATTAATTCGTTCCTTTTGGAAAGACATCTGGAGAACACTGAGAACTAAAAATAGACCTGCCATTTGATCCTGTAATTCCTTTTTTAGGTATATATCCAGAAGACCAAAAATCGAATTACAACAAAGATATTTGTATCAGAATGTTTATTGCAGCCCAATTCATAATTGCTAGGTCATGGAAGAAACCCAAATGCCCATTGACCCATGAATGGATCAATAAGTTGTGGTACATGTACACCATGGAATACTACGTAGCCCTAAAGAATGGAGACTTTACCTCCTTCATGTTTATATGGATGGAATTGGAAAATGTTCTTCTTAGCAAAGTATCTCAAGAATGGAAGAAAAAGTATCCAATGTACGCAGCCCTAGTTTGAAACAAATTCATAGCTTTTATAGGAATGGCATACCCTAATTCTAGCCTTAGAATATGGGAAG